>NW_011627152.1:152120-194567 GCF_000204515.1 Acromyrmex echinatior
TTTCGCTTCACCCGGGGCGATTTCTCTAACGAATGACTCGAGTCGCAACTACATATGAGCGTTCCCTGTGCAGCGTAGTCAGAGTAAATTTTCCGCAATATTCCGCGTCGCGAAACCGTCGCGTCGTCGTGTACCATGTCAACGATCCTACAACACATTTAATACTGTAGCAAGCCTTGGAGCCTCGGCTCTTCTGGTGCCACATGAGATCAATATCCCGTAAAGGCTGATTTACCGAAAGCCACTACTGTATTTTCGTTCTACGGAATCAACGATATCGGTAATGTGAAGCTAGTCTTGCTAGTACATCCAGTAAATTTTATGCCATTTTTAAACATCAGATTATTTGCGTACGAAAACATCGTTGCATTCCTAATTTGCTCGATGTCTACGATGCTGTCGAAATATTTACCTAAAGCTTGAATATTTCAAGTATCTGAAATAAATTTACATTTTTGTAAAAAGTTAAATCATGATAACGTCATTACAAGTTCCAATGCTTTAATGATAATTCTATTTTGATCGTGAAATATAATAAATCTCTTCTCATACATGAAAGAACATTTGCTGAGGTATTAGATTAAAAATTTAATCAGATACAGATCTAAAAACATTTTTTTATTCTCAAAACAATTATATAAGATGATCAAGCTGATTATAAAAACTTTTTGCAGCATTGTTCATCATGCTTGAGTTTTTACATGATTATTTTGAGGTCCAGCAAAATTAATTTCATCTCTATAGCTAAATTTTTAGACAGTTTAGCACAATAATTTTTTCCATATATGTATTTGATTAAATATAGGGTGTCCTAAAATTCGCGATACCATAGTAAGAAAGTTTTGAAAAATTAAATAGTTATGTTACATTTTTAATTCAGGTAGTAGTTTTTAAGACATTAAAATTTAAATATAGTCAATTATAGATTACATTTAAACGATTCATTATGCATTAGTAAGCGCGCACTTTAGCGTTTAAATATAGTCCATCTAAACGGCATAATTGGTCATATTAAAGCCTTATTATTTCAAAAATTATTGCTTAAAATAAAAATTTACAAATAATTTTTACAAATAATTTTGAAAATTTTCTTACTGTAATATTTTGCAAATTTCAAGACACCCTATATATTTGTTTTAAATGTGTATGTATATGTTTTATTCTATTGTATATTGTTCATCACTCTGCGATTTTATCTCTGTCGTGCCGTAACTTGTGAGTGCCTATCATGGTTACTTAAATACTTCCTAAAAGTGCACCTAATTCCAACTTGAATGAGCAACTCGCTGAACAAGTTCGTACATAAAATTGAGATTCACAGGCCGTGAAACCAAAGGAGCCCACTGCGTCAAATTAGTTCCACTGTAACTTTTCACTGTCCTAATATACATTTTCAACCTGGTCACAGACATGTCCACGTCGTTTCGTTTTATTTGGAGATCGATTTTCAAACTGCCGCAATTTTGATTACTTAAAGTTGTTACGCAACCGTTAGAAAACTCAACATCTGTTACAATCAAAAAAACACAATAAGTTTTCGACGCTATACGTATTGTGTCATTATAACTCAGTTTTAAAATTATATAACAAGCATTTAAAACTGCACTTCTCGAGAGCTACAATTTTACTAAATAATATATGCGCATGAAGGATCTATTAGAAGCATTTCATCGTAACGCTGATTGCATTAAAATGTCGAGTACAATTTCGCCGCATGTTACATTGTTTGCTGGAAAATCTTCAAGCAAATGCGCTCCTCCTCTCTCCTCTTTCTCTTTTCATCCCGTTTCCTCTCTCGATGTACTAAAGAGCAAGATCATATTCCAAAAGCCGGGCAAGCAGAGCGCCGTGAATCTTGGCTGTCGGAACAATGGCGAAATGGCACGTACACCACGCGTCCGCGATAGTAACTTAAATGTGCGTACATTTACTTTCCCTCGTGATTTATGCCCTTTAACTGTGGGGTTATAAATGGCCGAGTATTACCGCGAATATACCAAGATCTCAGGATAAGCTCGGGTTAAATGCTCGTCTGCTCATAGGTCTGCATCATGCAACGTCGATGTTCATTCGCCATGGAAGTCATATCGATTGTCGCGGTGCCTTCAACCTTGTTCGTTCAATTATGATGTGCATTTAATTGCTTGTTAATCTCCCTAACTCCGCAAAATACGTCTTACTCTGTAATTAATCTCAAATATATCATAGAATGAAATGGCTTCTCATATCTTTTATAAGATTATTTTTAAACCCATTTGTATATTCATAGGTCGCATTTTGTTCGCTATATATTTCTGTTCTATCCAAAAAATTCATTATAATAAACATATGATAAATCTATGTAATTGCAATTGCATAAACTTATTGATTGAGCTATTATCAAATGTCAAAAAGAATTCAATGATATTACTATATGTAAATTATCAGTATTATTATGGTGATTGCATATGATGACGAATTGTTTTATTACGAGTACATTTAATCTTGTTCGAGTCGATTCCTTTAAGCTATTCAGGTTAAGAAAAAGAAATCTCATCGTGCTTACTCGTACACTATAGTGCCATCACCAATTGTTGAAAGGGTAACTCGTTTAGATGGTGAACAAGGTAAGAGCAAGGAAAGACAAAGCAAAAAAGTAATAGAAATGAAAAGAAAAGCGTGGACCTTCGATAAGCCTTTGGGGTTCTTTCTAATCCTCTCAGAATCAATTTCGTCCATCGAAAAAATACTCTTCTAGATTGCCGGACATGGAAAGTCTGAGAGGCGAGATTGGCACGGTAATTGTGCTCTTCCAAGAACGATAAAATCGTTCGCAGGTGCAACCAAATTTCTAGTTCCGCCAAGTAAGCTGTCTCTTTCTTCCCCCTCCCCTTTTCTCTTTCGAAACACGCGTCTGTGTTCGGTGTATTTGTGGGATTCAATCAAGTTGGACATTTCCGGAATTTCATTTGAAATTCCTTCTTTCCATACAAAGCAATTTTGCGTGTTTAGAAACGCCAATATTACAATATACATCGTCAGAAATTTTGTTAGATGTACATTATAAACGTGTTTTGACGATGGTAACAAACTTGGGATCAATATTTTAATAGAAAGCAGTAAGGTGGCTCAAACGAAAATTCGGGATTTACCTGAGGCAAGACACAAAGGAAGAGAAGATACCATTCGACAATTATAACAGTACTTCTAGCTTTGAAGCTATTGTTAAAGCTTACTTAATACACACACATAATCACAACACTATGTGAACTCCAATAAAACGCCATACTGCAACGTCATACGAAATTTCGTCGGAGCGATTTCATGTAAAGTCCCGCTCGGCGAAATCTCCGGAAACGCTCTCGTCTCCCTGCTGCGTGAGCGAACACGAGGACACGTTATGCATACGTCTATGTACGCCACATATGTAACACAGCGTGCTACCTATGAATACGACGAGATCGTGCAGGGAGAACTGAGTCTCGCGGCTCAAGGATGCGGAAAGAGCGACTACGTAGGTACTCTCGGTTGTCGAACCGTAACGTCATAAGTTCCAGGTAACCGTACTCCCTCGGGAGTACGTTTACTTCTCCCCGCATCCCGTCGTCATCCGGAACCACGCCGGAAAGCCGAAGGTGAGTCTAGAAGCCCGGACTTCTGCAAGCTTTCAAAAGTCTTCAAGAGAACTGCTTGCAATCACTTCACGCGTTTTTTCGTCCGTAGAAATTTCTCGGCTCATCCGACCACATGTTAAATAAGATTACTCGTCGACGACAATATTGCGTGACGAACTGCCACACGCACCAATGTAACGCTTCTTTCGTTCCATCCATTTTTGTTGAACAGAAATTTATTCGCCACAACGACGACAGCATTTAGAGGAAACTCTTATATGAAGTTTCATTTCAGAACATTATAAAAAAAAATGTATACTAAATTTTTGTTAAAGTAAAGCTGTATAACAATAGATTATAGTAAATTATATAATAGATGTATAACAAAATAAGTATAATAAATTGTAGAGGAAAGTCGTCGATATTGATGTGTATATATATATATATATATGTGTGTGTGTGTATATACAATATATCTCCTAAAGAGACATTCCCTTATTTCTTAGAAATTAACTATTGCACATTATTAATAATGATAAAAACATAATCTGTTTGGATCAGAATTTCTCAAACTTTTGCGAATCGCGATTTATCTTTTAGAATAGCAAACTCCACAACCCATCTAGCTTTAATAGATATGGAAAAGCGGGGGAGAATATGGGAATTGATTTATTTATATTTAATTTTATTGCTCTTTTAATTTTTATTAAATACACTTTTATTAATATATTTTCCAAATATATGAGACGTATGTAAAAAATGTATGTTTCCTATCAATTAATAACAGCCAATATAAATACGAGTCATTTTCAGGGTTTGATAATTATAACTTACTTTGCAATTTAATTTTAATTCCAACCTATCGCTGAAGATTCAATTTTATACAAAGTCGTGAAAGAGAGCAGTATTCCTAATTGAATGAAATATAATTTAACATTTTTTAATTTTTCAACACCTACCAAAAATCAATTTGCAACCTACCAGTCGCGATCCACTTTGAGAAAATTTCTGGTTTAAATAATTATAGAAATAAAAATTCATAATATACATATACTTGTAGTTTGTTTCTAAATAAAATCAACTAAACACAAATTCTACAAATGCGAAAATAAAATTCATACGATTTTTTTTGCAAATTATTTAGTTAAATCATAGTGATAATATTATGGATAATGTTACATCGTTTTACATGTTTGTAGTTTCTTATTTAATTCAGTTTCATTTATATTTTTTTTAATTCTTTCATAATGTGATTTTTTAAATATAAAATATGCAAAGTAAATCGGCACATTTGTCTATAAAATAGATCATAAGCTAATTTTAATCTTTATAGTCCTGCGTTATAGTATCCAATAATTCTATTGAATCTAAAGACAATCATATTTTATAGGAAATCTTCCAAAAAAAGAAATTATCGCATTATATGTTTGTAACTTGCAGAGCAGCATAAAGTATATGTATATATATATAATAAAAAAAAAATCAATAAACAGTATTTTATATTGAAAAATAAAATGATTCCAAAAGATTTTATATTTACTTATATTCTATGCAGAGGAATTCTGTGAAAGTATAAAAGAATAAGTGTATATGGCATTGTAGCCTACTGGATTAGTTTTAGGTTTCATTTTATTAGACGTTTATTTTTTCTTATCTTACAAAAACAATTAATTATTGCAAAATTGTAAAGAATATAAAAACTGCTATATTATCTGATAGTAGAAATTTTCTAATTTATATTTATGTTTCTAAATTTTTATTTTTAACTTTTGTTTAAGAAATTATCTAAAAATAAAGTGGTATGTCGATATCGGTAATCTTCTTCTATAATTGATAAAGTTCGTCGCACAGTTTGCTTGAATTGGAAATTATACTCTCGAAATTTTTTAAAATGGAATCTGACTCTAAAGAGGGAAAATTGAGTTAATCTTGAAAAACAATGGCGCAATTTTTAATTTTTAAAAATAAGATTTTATTACTCAAAATTCAAAGTGAGATTCTTTTAAAGAGTAAAGTTCATACAAAAATATTATTAAGCACTAAAGCTCGTTTTGACCGAATATAGCATTCTTCGCTTAATTGTGTTCAAAATTTTTTGGTCAATTTTCATTTAACATTATTTAAAAAAGATATTCTTTCAACATATACCTACTAGTTAAGGATGTATCACAATTCCTGCAAAGAAAATTAAATTTGAAAATGTGTTTAATACTTAAACTTCAAATAAACTACCTACATATGAAAGTTGTGTGAATAAAATTACATTCTTATTTAATAACATTTTGTCGTTTACTTCATTTGTTATTATTTTTATTGTTAAAAATTAAAATGATGATTTAAAAATGATAACAAAAATCTAAATTTTTTTTATAAATTTTTTAAATATTCAAAATAACTTATGCAAGTTTCATTGTGATTAGTTACAAAGATATAGAACAAATAAATATTTTGTTTATTTACTGGATAACTAATTCATACATCGCGATGTACCTCTAAACATAAAGAATCTTGAATACATTACATTGTACTAATATTAAAAAATTGAGATTATTATTATATTTATTATTTATTTTATATAATACATTTCCGTATATTTTATATAATACATTTAAAGCACGGATTTAAAAAATATTACTTATTAAAATAACTTATGATTCAGATAGTAAAACTACCAAATTTATTGTATTATTTTTAAATGCGATTCAGAATAATCTATAATTTTTTCGTAATTTTCTTATCATTTTGAAAATATGTATAAAATATCTTTAAATCCTGGTAAAAGAAATATTTTTTACAGTAAACAGTGTCTTTACAGTGTCTTCGAAAGATGCTTATTGCACATCAGTATTAAATTTGTCTATTTAATTTATGATATTATACGTACTCCAACTTCAGTTTAGAGTTGTGTTTTAAGATCAATAAATAACTGTTTGCTTGAATTGGAAATTATGTATTCCTAATAACTGTTTGCTTGAATTGGAAATTATGTATACAAAAATATTATTAAATATATTAAACACTATTTCTTATCTATGAAATTTTTTAATATTCCTAAATAAATTCATAAATATTATTTTAGAATTTCTGACAAGGGAAATATTCCAAATTGCAAAAGTCATATCAAAAATTAACGTTACCAAAAAAAAGATCAGAATATTCTAGTTAGTTAAATCTTGAGCTTCTGTGAATTTTATATTCGATTTGTGAGCAGAAACATGTTTGATTATTTTAACTTACAATTAGACACAAAATATCTCGAGAATGTATTTTTGAAAAAAATGTTTTAAATAAAAGTTGTAGGATCTGAAGAGAGCCTTCAGATACGCTTATAATAAAAGGTCTAAGTTGATTCTTTTCTTATGAGTCCAAAATCTAAGTAGCTGATAGCTCTTCAAACTCTAATCTCTTTTATGTGAAATATTTTTTTCAAAAATGCATTATATGTCTAACAAGGGACCATCTCGGATTGTACAAAGAGTTAGTGAAAATCCTTGATATCAATAAAATAACAGCATAAGATGTAAATTAAAGAAAAAGACAAGAACGTACAGGTCGTAGATTCCAAGAAATTTATTGTTATATGTAGTGCATGGTAAAAGTTCTAAAACAGCTAATATTTTTAAAAATATTGATTTATCTAAAAAATATTTAAAACAAAAGTTTTAACAGGGTTTTAAAAAAGTTATTAGATGATGATATTTATTTGATCTTGGAATGACCTTGTAAAGTCAATATAAAAATCTTAAACGGTACTTCTTGTTTTTTATAGCATATATATTTATAGCTGCCGTTGAGATGTTTTCAAAACATTGGTTATAAACCTTTTCTTCATAAGGACTTTCCAAGTTGTGGCATTTAAAAGTTATAGTACCACCGGCATTAGCATCACACGCGTTCCTGCGCTTACTATATATGTATTCCTTACGAGCATTTTTAGTTTCACGCGACGCGCAAAGTCTACCTATTACACCACGACTAATACTGTCCGTCTTGAATCTTCTGCTTCCTTTCTTTTTTTTCTAACTTTACCTTAAATCATTATTATTATTTTACATAGAAACACACATACAAGGACCGTAAAATCCGACAGTGCAATCTCCACGCGGTATCTACACCTTAGGTGATGACACTGTAACTTTCAAATGCCATAACTCGAAAAATTTTTATAAAGAGAAGGTTTGTAACCAATGTTCTGGAAACGTTTCAACGTCAGCTATAAAAATAAAGATATGCTATAAAAAATTGAGAGTTTAAGATTTTTGTATTGACTTTAAAAGCACTTTTCAAGCTCACTTCAAAGTCAAATTAATATCATCATCTAATAACTTTTTTAAAACTCTATTATTTCAAACATTTTTTAGATAAATCAATATTTTTTTAGATATTAGCCGTTCTAGAACTTTTACTATGCACTATAACACTAAATCTCTTGGAATCAACAATCTACACGTTCTTGGTATTTCCTTAATTTAAATCTTATGCTGTCAAATTTACTGATATCAAGGATTATTTCACTAACTTGTTGTACAAACTGAGAAGGTTCCTTGTAAGTTAAAATAGCCAAACATATTTTAGCCCAAGTCATTTAGAATCTCAAGATTTAACCATCTAGAATACTTACAATTAATTCAAACGTGATCTTTCGATTGGTAACGTTAATTTTTTAGTATTATTGCAATTTAGAACGTTCCTTTGTGGGAATCTAAGTAGCCTAAGCTCGCTATTATCTACATCATATTACAAGTGAATTAAACATTTCTATCTCTTCATCATCGAATGACACAGGTAGAAAATAAAAAAGGGATAAATGCTACAGCAGCCAGTTGCTGAGCAAAACTCTATCGTCTGTTCTTTTTATTTTCTCGCTCAACGAGACGATAGAAAAGGAGGAAGCGTTTACGAGTTATGAATAGATCTTTTTAGCAAAACTTTAAGAGTTTTTACTTTGAGAAATATCATACACACACACACACACACACACACACACACACACATTACAATTTTACCTGTCACCGTCTGTTAACCGTTTCAGAGAAATGTTTTGATGTACCAAACTGCGAAAACAGTTTTTGGTGTTCGAATAATTGTATGCATGCTTGAGAAGTTTGGCACGCTGCATCGCCGAAATACTGAAATCCGAGTGCAATGTCTCGACGATACGGCGCGATACGTTGCGGCGGATGGGCCGTCAGGTATTTGGCAACGTGGTGCTGCACGGTGGGTGGTAAATATTTGGCAAAATTCGATGACCTGCACAAAAAAAAATTGCACATCGCTATACAGCGGGACTGTGTAGTTTGATTCGTTTGTGTTGCATTCCCAAATATCGCAAAACGCTTTCGCCCCCGCTCGACATTGTGATCGATGACGCATCAAAGTGCAGTTCAATTTCGACACCGCGGACTACGATTGGCGGATCTTAACGTGCCACCTCCAACAGATAAAATGGAAAATGGAAATTGAGTAAAGGGGAAATGTAATAAATGAATTTCACTTTGGAATTGAGAAGCAATATCGGCAAAAGTAACATGCTACTTTTGTTAACTAATGTTTTATGCATGTCTTTCTTATTTTCCTTTAAATAGAGCATCACACATTTCGGATAAATTAGAAAGAACTATACTCTTACATAAAATCTACACTTAAGAAATAAACTTATCAACATTATTTTATCTATCGTTTTCGCAAATCTGTGATATTTATCTCTTATTTATCTACATAAAGATATAATCGATTGATCGCGAATTTCGAGAGAATTGGGAATAATGAATACCGGCAGCTGTTATCATATATTTCATATTTTATAACCGTGGAAAAATAGTGAATCGGATTTGTTATAAAACGCCCTTTGTCATACGCGTACATTTCCGTCGCATTCATCCGGATTCAGTGTCGCGGACACTGAAAAAAAAAGCAAAAATTCCATTTTACTCCTCTTATCGGAAGATAATACGTGTTGATGATACGAGCGTACGATTAAATAAGACTTTATTGACGCGCCGACGATATATTGAAATTTATTACAGTCCATATTGGATTTATCGGTCCTTCGCATGATATGCGATGCATCAATTATAAGTCCTAAATTAATTATTAATCCTTATCGGTAAATGAGGGTTTAAACTATGCCGGTTGCTAACCACAGTCGCGTGCGGTTGTTTGCTCGGAAACGTACGAATGAATGCAACGCAAATGCGATGCGCATTCGTGAGGGCAGATACACGAACGTGTATATGCGGTGGGATAACGCACATTTCAACGCACAACGATGGTGTGCGGGCTGCATACGGCCATACGTTACCGCCGCGCCGCTGCAGATCATTCTGTAATAAATTGAAAAACGGCAACGTTAGTAGCGGTCGAATTGCTTCCGTCGCGTTGTTCAAAATTCGCCACTTTATAAACTGAAAGCGTGCCGCACCTCCATTGCCGCTCGCATCGATAACATCATTACCGATCGCGCGCTCGTCACAGAGCCGGAACGTGTTTTTGTTCCGACCTCACGTCGGATAATGTTAATACATAATGCATCGCCAGCGTATATCTTCATTTACAAGCGAAATTAATCATTAATTCGGATTCAATAATCGTTCTCGTTTGTACGTCGAGAGGTGTCAAGTGCGTCGGACGAACAATGCGCCACGTACATTTATGCACGTAGCGTCACGGGTTATATTATACATGTCAAAAATGGCTTTACCCCATTATGTCATAATGCCTTTTTAATATTCGATGAAATTGCAACGAAGTTATTAAATCAAAAGTGGTAATGAACATTAATAGTTATCTTGTTGGGAAGCCCTGACGTTGTGTCACGTTTCATTTAAATCATCTCCGCACGAATGTATATTTATTTCTACTCATTGTTAATTATTATGATTTTTATTCCGTCAAATAAATAATTAAAGCGTCTGCTTTTCATACATAAAATAACGCCACAATTATGAGGTTAAGCGGTTACGTAACGTATATTTTTGCATATACAAATTCTAAGTGACAATCAAATTAAAATATGCCTAGAACAGTAATATAATCGCATCATTTCGTGTAACGATGTTCCACATCAAGGATGTGGAAAATTTTCGAAATATGAAAATTGTGAAGTGTTAAAAAATTATAGAATACAAAAATCCCCAACAATTTTATGAAAATTATGAAATGATAGCCAAAAAAACAGATTTATATTCAACATCTAATAAGTATAAAAAATTACAAGAAACAATTAAGTTCGTTCAGGAAATAATTCTAAAGTGTAAATTCGCAGACTAGTGTTATTTAACAAAACAGTCGTCTAAAAGTATCTTACACGGTTAATACGCTATGTGATTCCCCAACTTTCTAAATCTCCCCATTAAAGTCTTCTTTTTACGGGGATGAGTTTAAAAAGTAATTTATATCTCACAATCGGTTAAATGCAACGGAATGAAACGAAAAGTAAGTAGAAGAAAAGTTTTAAATAAATATCATATATTTTCAGATATATATATATATATATATATATATATATATATATATATAGATATGTCTCATATAGACATGACGATTATATATCTATCTCATGTGCATACAAATTTAACTTTTTTTATGTTAAATATTAGTCTTAGAAAATATTTTTTGCGCTGCTTAAATTTATTCCTTTTCAGCAAGTATATTCGCCATTTTTCATTCATCCATTTTAGTATACATAAGGCATCAATTTTGGCGAATTTTTTATTGTATTTTCCACTAGATAAGAGTTGGTATTTATGATCCAAATGTCAATAATTAGTCAACTCGACAATCATATTCAACGATATATGAAATTCTTAAATATTCATTTTCGGAAGAATTATAGGAATTTTGCAATTTTCTAATTTATACATTGGATCTATCATTTAGAGTTTCAAAAATTCAACTCCAAATAAACATATCGCAATTCGAAAATGAACTCTGCACGGAGAGATTTTTATCTTAGAGTTTACTATAAAAATATTGTACGAGAGAGAGAGAGAGAGATAATCGTGAAACAACATTGTATTTTCAAGAATTTTAATGTATAATAAATCTCTTTCATTCATTAATAAAACTACAATAAAATACAAAATAAATTTGATTAATTTTACTAAAGTGCATGGTAAATATATATAAAATATAGTATTGTACAACTACCATATATTCGGAGTAAATTTTAAAACAAAATTCTCTCCGTGTAGATACCGAAAAATTCCCGGATACAAATTTTTAGAAAAATCTATTGGATAGAAAAATGTGTGCTGGAAAGGGTTATGAGGAGAGTAAAGTTTTTGAATAATATGTTGCATTTAAAAAATGTATGAATAGATATTTTTCAATAATTCATTAGTCGACAAAATATCATGTTTCTTATGTTAAATTGATTTGATAGATTATTTTTCATACTTTTTGCTCTGATTTTAAACTTGTTTGCTATAAGGAGAGAGAAAGAAGGGATTTTGAGTATAATATAATACGCATTTGAAAACCTCTACTTATCTCTTGAGCTTAATAAGCTTAACAATCAATCTTATTACAAAAAACTTTCAATCCGTCAATTGTAAATACAAAATACGTAATACTTTCATATGTTCCGCTAAAATAGAAAATACAAAATACAATTGTCTTACAAATCCTTTTTTTCAAATAAAAGTATTTCAAGCTTCGTGCCTAGCCCTGATTACATCTAACGGATAAAACAAAAAGCAAATGAAAGATAAGTATCTATCACAGTAAATATGATATATTCTACCATAGTGAATATCATGTATTCATAGTGAATATCAGAGATCTTATTACTAATGCGTTTTTTATCTTTGGAGAAATTTTATCATACCTATCCCGTTAGACCCTTTAAAGAATTTATTGACAAAACTAAAATTAAAACACGGACTGATCTGGTATTTATAATGATACGGTGGAAGATTTGTTATGTCTTGGACGCCAACATAACTGTTATAGGAACCTAACTGAGACAGTAGGATACGAAATATTCGCCTTCATCGGTCGATGGTAGTAGTAGGTCGCACGTGTTCCGCGCGCAACGAGCGCACGTGTCGCGAGTATTTCGAAAGCGGGCACGTAATAATTCGAAAAGTGGCGATCACACTGTTGCCGTTACAATTGGGGAGCGCGTCGCATCGTCCGTGTCGTTCCGGGTGTAATTGCGGCAGCGCACGGCGGCGTTTTGCCAGCAAAATCGTTGGATCGTGCCGAAAGTTCCTCACCGCGAACGTCGAACGCCCGGGAGTGCAGCTTGCAACTGCTGAGCTTGCAGGTGCACACGAGCGAAATTGCGTTTAATTGCGCTCGTGGCCTGTGCAACGACATAGTATGACGAATTATCGGCACAACAGTCATAAATAAGCCGCTCCCGATACACGGGGGAAAAGTATACGAAAGTGACGCTGAGATATATATTCGCGTCATTTATCACGAAGAAGCAGTATCACGCGCAGTTACTCGTCGCTTGAGGAATGTTCGCATGTTATCGTCAAATTATCGATAATGTTTTCTTCATGGAAGGTATTGCAGTCCTACAATATGGTGATTCTCTAACTTTTCGAAATTGTCGGTTCTATTCGAACTCATTTTCAGAGGTAGAAGTTCAAAACGAATTAAAACTTTTTAGCTTAATGATTGGTTATTAAAACTAATCTATATTAATATGGGTTAAAGTTTCCTTAATTATTTATTTAGTGAGATTGATGAACTTACACTACGGGTTCGTTCTCAGTCACAGGTTCTTATTCTCCAAATAATGTCACATTTTGGAAATATCTGCAAAACGGAAAAAAAGATTATATTTTGAATGAACGTCTATGGAAAGATGGCTATGACTACAAATTCGTCAGAGACTTTATTATTGAAATCTAACTACGGGTTGACCATTATTCATTATGAGGCAGAATATCGCTCGCAGACAAATCTTTTCATTGCATCGAAAAATAAAGCAAATGACATTATTGATACAGCAATTGCAACTCGCAGCAGCGATTATAACATATTCAATCAGATTCAAAGCGTACACGATGGGAGCTTCATTACGTTTTAATTGCAATGCATGAAGGAAAAGCCGAATCACGTGATACACGTAAAATCATTTCAGCGTGTCGTGACACAGCGAAAGTAATCATTTCTTTATTATTAAGTACAGAACGTAGAAAATTTTATCTATTTCTTCTCCTTTCTTTTCTTCGCATGAAATTTATATTTACAATAAGAATATTATTTTAGATCCGTAATGTGAGATTTTAGATTCGTAAATGTGAGAAATACAATCGAGAAGCCTATATATCGATCGAAGTTAGATCTTTAATGCTTAAATAATTCAATGTGAATTATATATATATATATATATATACTATATATGTATGTACATGTATATAATATTTTCTCTAACTCAATCATTTAAAATAGCTCCGTTGTTTTTGACGGGAAAATACAATACTACAGGGAAAAGTTGAAAGTTCGATTGAAAGGGACACATATGATGAGCAAAAAATTTTTCTCAAGGTCATAGGTTTTGAAATTTCAAAATTATTGCGATTTTTTTAAATGAAATAGCATATTTTCATTAATGTAGTAATATAATTCATAAAAAAACAAATTCAACTATATATGATATATTGTCCTTCAGATGACCTTGGACATAAAAAAAATCACATTTATATGGGACAAAAAATGAGTTAACGCACTTAAGTATTTTTAATGAAGATATTTATTTTCTTAGTTCAGAAGATGTTCGAAATGATTGCCATTAACTTCCATACTTTCGAATGCGGTAAATAAATGATTGTTTCGCATTCAATGATTTCCGAGTGATTCTAATTGATGTCGATACATGAACGTCGAATTCTTTCTTGCATGTTTCCCTTATGGGAATATCACAATAAACTCGACTTTTTAAATATCTCCATAGAAAAAAGTTAAGTGGTAAGGTCTGGCGATCAAGTCGGCCAACAAATTCATCCACTACGCCTGATCCAGCGATCAGGAAACATTCTGTTAAGCACATTACGTGCAATAAGTGCATTATGTGCTGGACAACCATCCTGTTGTAACCACATTCTAATGTGACTCTATGGAACTTCGTCTAATAATATTTGTAATTTAGCTCTTAAAAAATTTGCATATTTTTGTATTTAATTTTCCATTTAAATTTCCTCCCAAAAAAATAGACCAATAACGCGATTTTCAATAATATCACATCAGACATTTACACTCCATGGATGTTGCTGTTGCACTTGTCAAAGCCAATGTGAATTGTCAACGGCCCAATATTGTGTGTATTTAACTGTCCATGATTTGTAAAAGATGACTTGTCTGTAAATAACACATAATCGAAAAATTGTTGATCAATCTTTAACTGGTATAGGGCCCATTCGCAGAATCTTTACCTATTTTGAAAATCGTTACCATTAAGAAATTAATGTAAGTATATGCGATAAAAGGATGAAAATTATGACGTTTCAACATTTTCCAAACACTTTTAGTAGATAAATCACATTGAGTGTGTGGTCCCGGAAATCATTAAAAATGCGAAACAATCATTTATTTATCGCATTAGAAAGTGTATGAAAGTTAATGGCAATCATTTCGAACATCTTCTGAACTAAGTAAATAAATATCTTCATTAAAAACACTTAAGTGTGTTAACTCATTTTTTTGTCCCATATAAATGTGATTTTTTTATGTCCAAGGTCATCTGAAGGACAACACATATACAGGGTTGGCCATATTCGACGGAAAGATGTTTTTTTTTTCAATCATGGGAAACGTCGTTACTCGATCTAACATCTCTTTGAAAAAAAATGATTGAAAAAAAAAACATCTTTCCATCGAATATGGCCAACCCTGTAGTTGAATTTGTTTTTTTATGAACTACATTACATTAATGAAAATATACTATTCCATTTAAAACAATCGCGATGGCCTTGAAATCTCAAAAATTATGATTTTGAAAAAAATTTTTTGCTCATCATAATATGTGTCCCTTCCAATCGAACAACTTTTTCCTGTAGTATTATATTTTCCTGTATCATAAAAAACAACAGAAATATTTTAAATAATCAAGTTAGAGGAAACTGTATATACCATATTTGTAGTTATTCGAACTGCGCGCCGAATTGGTTTTCCGAACTTATAAAGGCAATTAAACTACTATAATAATATCATGAATTAAATTAATAAGCAATTTTTAATAATTTGATGCTCAATTAGGTATCATATTGGAAAGATATTAATTTGTTGAAAAATTGTAAATAAATTTGTCGCGAAAAATGTTATCTCATCAATTTGTCGCGATAAATTTATATTTATAAGAAAATCGATTATTAAGAATATTAGAATAATATAACAGCATCTTATAAATTAATCCTTTTCCTCTCTCTGCATAGAATAATTTAATAATACTTTATAAATTATTTCTTTTTCTGTATTTAAATAAAACTTAATATTTATTATAAAAAATTGATTATTAACTTTTGATAACAGAAATATTTAAAGACACCATCTTAATTTATGAATTTTTTACATAAATTTAAATTAACAAAAATTAAAATAAAATTCGATTTATGATGAATAAAAAAAATAATAGTAAAAACTTGTTGCTAAAGCTTTGACAAGTATATCAAAATTTGTTCAGATTCTTATATAATCCGGAACAAAAAAGTTACTCTGTTTTTGAAACATTCCCATTGCTAACGATTAAAATTCGTGCCGGCGGAAAATTAATAATCAGTTTTTTGTAATAAATATAAGCCTTGTTTAAATAAAAAAAAAGAAATAATACTTATCAAGTATTATATTATATTATTCTACGCAAAAAAAGGATTAATTTACAAGATACTATTATATTATTTTAACTTAGTAATAAACTTTTCGTAACAAATATAAGTTGCCAGCAGAGGATTAAGCTAAAGTAACATAACAAGATCTTATAAATAAATTAGAAATATTTTATTAGTTTTAACTAGATCGCACCGAATGTTTTTATTTTTTAGTATTCTAACTGGTTGTCTATCTCGATCACTTTTAAAACCGCCACTGCGAGAATGGGTGACGCTAATTGAGATAGAGCATCACGCGGGACGCTTCGTGATACGCGCATTAATAAATCATACGCGAAAAAAACGTAAACGTACACGGATGCAAATCGATAAACGCGAACTTGGCGCCGCTGTCATGGAGAATCTATTTAATCCGCAAAACAAGGAACTAATGCGATCCTTAGCATGGCGGACTCGCGGCGCCCACCGGAATAATCTTATTAAATAAGTATTCGAGCTTGTCGAAAATTTAATAATAACCCGCGGATGAAACAGTTCCCTCGTAAACGTAACTGACGGGTCATAAGATCATGCCGTATTCTCAGCAATTTCTAGGCAATTTTGGCGTGGAATGCTTCGTTGCACAATTACCTGGCGGTACGACGAATATTATTGGGATTTTCATATGAGTTACTCTTTTACAGCGTATTGCGTGCATTTGAGAACAGGAATATTCTATATTTTATAATTTACTTCTAATATTGAATAATAAATTCAATTATATCAGTTTAATAAATTAAAATAAATGTGTATGTGTAGCGGATCTAAATGGTTAATATTTTTAGTATATACAATTAAATATGTGATTGTCATCTATGTGTGTACATGGTATGCGTATATCTATATTCTATATGGCATATACTATATTTTTAGTTGCTACTGTTCTAATTTTCTCTATTCTTCATTTGCAATTCATCATCCCTCTGTATATTTATATATTCTTTTACAATGAGCTAATAATTTGTTAATTTGTTATTTCATCTGTAAATATATATGTTTTTATTTTTATTGTATAGGTTATTGTATTTTACTTTTATTGTATAAAAAGAGAGAGAGAGAGATTAGGCTTTCTAAAGCAGTACATTATGTTGATGCTTCACTTTTTGAGATGCATTTTCCTCAACTTTATTTTATGCTGTAATTAACTTATATTTCTATTGATTGCACTTCAATGAAATTATTATATATGCAAGCGCACGCACGCACATACGCACGCACGCACACGCATACGCACATATTGTCCCATTTAAAACTTTAGACGCAATTATCTTTCTAACTATTCGTTATTCAAAAAAATATTTCAAAGGAATTTACTTTGTTTCGAGGGAGACAACTTTTGATGATCACAGATCCTCTTTAAATGAATGTGCTTCTAAAATTTCAAGATGTGACCTTTATTTCTTTTTAATGGAATTATATAATTTCTTTAGATAATATTTCTTCTAATTATTCATATAAAAGTATTAAAGTAGAGATACCAAAAAGTCCTCAAAGGAGATATTTAATATTTCATGTCATTATATGCCAGAATGAAGTATAAAATATCCTGTTGATTTTTTAGAAACTATATAATTCCATAAAAAAATGGTTACTTTGAAATCTTGGAGACACGTCCACTTAGAGAAGTTTTGTGATTATCAAAAGATGTCCTCCTCAAAACAAAGGAAAATTCACTTTAAACATTTTTTAGTATAACAAATATTATAATTTGGAAGATAATTGGTATATTCTATAAATCTATATGTATAGATATATATATATATTATGAGGGTGTCCCCTCGAATCGGTCGCCACAATACTTTAGGTATTTCCGATGAGTTGACTAGTGTGTCCGATGACATCTAATATTCGAATAAATAAATAAAAAATGAGTAAAAATACTCATTCGAATACACTTCTTTTTTATTTGTCAAGAATCGAATAAATACTTTTTTTTCCATTTAAATGAATATTTTTTTAATATGATTACAATATTTCCGTTTTTGCATTTACTTCTATTCTATATCTACATAGCTTGCAAGTCGGCAAAAGAAAACAAAAACACATAAAAACAATGAAACCAGCAAAGAAATCTTTCATCAGATGTCAGATGGCAGACTAGTGACGCGGCACGATATATAGGTAAACAAATTCAAGATAAAAATGATGTCATCTCAAATAAAAATTTATTATATGAAATTATATGTTATCTCAAATAAAGACTTATGTAAAATTATATGTCATATCAAATAGATTGTACTTAAAAATAAAAAATGTATTGCTTTCTAATGTATTTTTTTTTATTTCTAAGTTTTCAAATCTAAATATAATACAACGACAAAAATAAAATTCATTTCTTTTTACTTAAAATCATCAAAGTACCGATTATAGTTAATGATTGCTTATCGGAGCTTTTTTTTCAGTTTATATTTTGTTTGAATACTTAAATAAATATGAATACGTTAAATAATTACAGTTTTTTTGTGAATAAATATTTTTGAAAATCCAAAATTTTGAATAAATATATGATTATATTTTTTTTAACGTGAAAATTTTAAATAAATACAATTTGGAGTTCAATTATTATATTCATCGGGCATACTAAGGTTGACGACAAAATATTTCTAACAAAAGTTTATTGGTTTTTCATGAAAAATTAATTATGCAAGAAAAATTTCAAAATTGTTTATTTTTTAACAAACAATCAAAATCAAAGGTAGTATAAAAGAAGGGCAAAGAGCCAATAACGTATAAAAGAATTTTAATTTAAATAAGCAAAATTAATACAAAACAATTAAAATAAAATAAAACAAACGTTTCATCTCCAATCGAGTCATTTTCAATGCAATCTTACAATAATATAAACATCGTTCTAAATTAAAAATTCGTACATAATCTTACAATATTCTTACAATTCCTTAATATAAAATTTTTTCTTTCTGTGTAATACACTGTCATTTTTATCAAGAATTAACAAAGTCATAAGAAAATTCTGGAAAAGTAACCGTAAACAAAAAGAATTAATATTAATCACATAAAAATTAGTAATATGATAATGTACCTTAGTAAATCTGTTAAGAGTCCAATAATACACAACGAGAAAAAAATGTAAAATATGATCCATTTCGTGGTACAATAAAATAGTCTTTTATTTAATAAGTTATTATAAGCAAATTCGCAAAGGTAACAAGCATCTGACTTACATGATGTCAAAAAACGAAATGTTTTTCCTTTAAAATCCATTATGTTTTGCCGGTCTCCATGGTTTGCGAATTTTTCAAATACTTAGATAATATTAACAGTTTTTACTTTTATCAACATACAAGAAAAATTGACAAGAAAATTCTATGGTTGAAGGAAAAAGATTTTAAAGATAAAAAAGCAAATATTAGGTCAATTTCTTCCTTTTGTGCTTCGAATAATGAACTGCTTAATAAAATTACATCTAACAATGTCATTAATGACATTCCTGTACAAGGTATAAAACAAATTCATATTTCGGCTGAACTGTTTGGAGATGCGGCTCCTCTAAACGTTTTAAATAATAAATAGTTCCTTAATTTGAGCAATGTTGACATGCCTTTAGAGGTCCAATGTCTGCTTCAGTTGGGGGAAGGCTTTGGTCTTCCTATTAATAAACAGAATATTGATAGAACATTGATAGAGTTTATTAAGAATATTGAGAATAATATTATTGGCCGTCGGAATAATATAATTAATTTTGTTAGAAATAATAGTGTTTCAATTATGGATAAGTTTCGGAATGATTTTCCTAGTACCAGCTCGAATGACAAGTTATTATTCGATTGGTTTAAGATAACGAAATTATTTGTAAAAAATCATCCTGAAATATTAATTTCCAAAACTGATAAGGATAATGTCACCATTGCTCAAAATAAATTAGATTACATATCCAAGATGGAATTGATACTTTCGGATAAAAATACATATGAGTTGATAACTAAAGATCCTACAAACTTACGTGTGATTTACGTAATTTGCTTAGTAAGTGGAAAGGAAAAGGAGATTAATAGATGACTTAACGTATCGGAGGTTGCGTACGACTGATGGGATCATTCCTAAAGCTTATGGTTTAACGAAGATACATAAACAAAACTATCCTCTGAGAATCATTGTCTCATCTTTAAATAATCCACTATATAATCTATCATTGTTTTTACATAACATTATTACAGATTCTATACCAGAGAGTCCTATAGAGAGTTTCATAAAAAATAGCTTTGATTTGATTAATAAACTTAAGAATGTTAAACTAGAACCAGATTCTGTTTTGGTTTCCTTGGATGTGGTATCTCTATTTACTAATATACCTATAGATTTGGCATCTGATAGTGTGGTTGTAAGGTGGGATGCTATATCCAAGAAGACTAAAATTCCTTTGGACGAATTTTTGATTGCCTTTCGGATGGTTTTAAATTCGACGGTTTTTATTTTTAATAAAAAAATATACAAGCAAATATTTGGGACCCCCATGGGTTCACCTTTGTCACCTGTTGTTGCAAATATTGTTATGCAGGACTTTGAAAAAATGTCTATGGGAATGCTGCCTTGTCGACTGCTATTTTATTATCGATACGTTGATGATATGATCTTAGCCGCTCCGTCTGAGAGTGTTTGTAATATTTTGGATATTTTTAATTCGTTACACACTAGATTGCAGTTCACCATGGAGATTGGCCTTGGAAAAATAAATTTTTTAGATACGATGTTGATTATTGAAGAACGGAATCTCATTTTTGATATATACCGTAAAGCAACCTTTTCCGGCAGATTTCTTAATTTCCATTCATACCATCCACTTTGTCATAAAAGAGATGTAATTTATGGAGTCGTGGATAGGATTTTTTGTTTGTGTCATCAAAAATTCCAACAAAATAATTTGATTGACTATTAAGATTTTTTTTACAGAATGGATATCCGTTACGTTTTATTTTTTCGACTATTCTATATTATACTATTCTATATTATATATTATAATAGAATCAAATATCACATTAATAAGATTAATAATTTGAATAAAAATAAGGATGACACTGAGAAGAAATTTTTTACGATTCCATACGTTAATACGATATCGGAAAGATTTATACTTATTGTTAATATGTTTAATTGTAAATTGGCTTTTACTATTCCTAACATTAAGAAATTTCATAAGGAGAGGAAAGGATGATTTAGAACACGTTCAGAATCAAAATGTGGTCTACAGAATATCTTGCGAGGATTGTGATGGCCAGTTACGTTGGCCAAACTAAAAGACAATTAAAGACCAGATTGCATGAACATGTTTCTGATATCAATATAAGTTCAAAATCTCCATCAGAATTTTTTAATACTGCATTTCTTATTTTTACCAACATGAGAAAATATGATAATAAAAAATTCTGAAAAAATTCGCAGAACTTTATGAGAAGAAAATAAATGATTTTTGTCTCTTGCAGTTTTTCTGTAAAGTTGATAGTATTTGAGTAAAAAATTATTCAAGACCAATATTTGGCAATTTTTAATAAAATTATATCTTGTTAACTATTGCGAAAATTGCAAAATGGTAGAGGACTTTTCGATTCATTCTATCTGCTCATGATGGGTGTTAAAATCACCCTGTATACCTAAAAATAATAGTTGTCGAATTGAATTATCGAAATACGTAATGAAAAATTGAGACACACATAAAGTGACGACCGATTCGAGGAACATCCTGAAAATTAATATATTCATAATATTTTTACAATTCAATTTCGAACTAACTTAGCACTCGTGAAAATAGAATAATTATCAATTAAAGCACAATAAAAGTAATCTTCCTGAAAATATATAGAGCTTTAATCAAAGAAATGTTGACAGTTTATGTGTGTACAAGCAATATGAAAGGAGTATCTTTATTTATCGGATTTTACCTCAAAAAGCAATGCAAGATGAAATGCGAAAGAAACAAACAACGATTTTGTCGTCGAAAATTTTATAAATTCTTCTTATTTTACTTTGGCTGAGGTAAAGGACGTGAAATGAGATCTGCAAAGTGAACTCTGGTATGAAATCTAAATGCAAACGTACGCGTGTGCCATGAACAAATTGCGAGAGAAAAAGGCTTTGTCATTCTTGTATGGTAGTTTCTGGTCTTGCCACAAAAGAAATCTACCAGCGATATAACTCACGATATAACGCGAAATGTACTTCCGACTCGATTAACTTTTAATTAAATAGACAGATATACATATAATAAAACACGTGCTTTAATCCATGGCAAATACAGAGTGCGTCACCAAAATCCGGACAAATTTCAATTTAAATTTTCCGCTATATTGTGCCTCCGCCAGAGGTTGTTGTTGGCGTTCGAGAAAGCCTGATGCTTTTAGTAAATAATCATATTCTCAAAATGGCCGCGATATTGAAAATTAAGTACGAAGTATAATCGAAGAGCTGCGATCATCGAAAACTTTCGCGCTAGGCGCTCAGTAACGGAAATAAACGGTTCTTTGGATATCCGAGATCAATCGTTTATGACGTCGTGGCAAAATATACGGCTTTAGAATAGTTCAACGAAGATTCCAGTATGCCAGCGAGGAAGAGTCACTCGAAAGAACGCACCGCAAGGACTCCCGCAGTCAGTGAAAGGGCTCAAGCGCTGATTTCGGATGACCCAGGGTAATCGTTGCGAAAATTAGCATCGATTGTCGATGTAAGCGAGCCAACAATGCGTCGAATTCCCGAGGACGACCTTCGACCTACAAATCGTATACATTAAAGATACGACAGATGTTCTCTGAGGCTGCCCGGCCAAGCCGAGTTGCTCGCCCCCGCTCCCATTTTGGCCCTCGCCCAGATTTAAATCCCTTGGATTACTACGTATGGAGCGTAGTTGAAAGGATCACAAACAAGTCTCGGCATCCCAATGTGACGTCATTAAGGATCGCTACTGAGACAGCATTCGTCGGGACAGTGCTACATTACAGCGTGCCGCATCAAGCGGAACGCTTCAAGCCGAGAATAGAGGTCGTCATTCAAGCTAATGGGGGATATATCGAATAATTGTGCTCTACAGGATCCCGCAAGTGCCATGTAAAAGAATTTTTTATAATCTTTAATTTTTCATTAAAAACATATTGTTTAAAGAAATTTGATTTGTCCGGATTCTGATGACGCACCCTGTATATACGAGATGTTTTAAAAAATGCATATCATATTTTAAGAAGAATAGCATAACATCGCGCGCGCGATGTCGAGTTTTGCAAATAAACAAAATTCCAACTTTCCCTTATACGCATGTAACGTATCCCACTGACAATACGTAGGAGCTTCATCTCCGTCTTGGATCAATATATCCGGAGTCGGCGGCATGTCGATGAGGTACGAATGCACGAACGCGCGCACAACCGATGGTTATGTAGCGACTCGACTCACATAGTTGAGAATCTAATCACGGATTTCCTAGACAGTCGTAAAATCCTTATTAGGTATTCGGCCCGGCCTCTACCGTAATCCGAGGCGAAACTATAATATCGTGCTAATATTATGCATGGTGAATCGCACAACTCGATATTCGCATGCCACACGTATTACACCGGCGGCGAAGCGCGGCGCGCGCCTTTGTCCAGCCATAAATAAGGAACGAAGTAGTATTAACCGATAATAAGCTCCTCGAGTTTTACGAAAGTGACGATTTACTCGCGAATAAACCGATTCGAAACGGCTAATTCATTTACACGAGATTTATATGCGGCAAAGCAACGTTTCGTGAATCCGGCATATTCGGCTCGAGATGTCTATATTATAGAGACATGTATATTTCGCTGAATAAATATAGTACTTCTATGGTATAATTTGCAGCACGTGCACTATATAGATTGGAAGGGTTAATTTTTTCTTTCTTTTTTTTTTTTTGAAACATGCCAGCGCGAATTTGTTTTCGTACTTTCACAAATAGACAGTAGTCGCGATATCGACCGGCTGACTAATTGCAAGAGGAGCTTTTCCAGAACGTTCGTAGAAACGCGATAATCACGAAGAGCACGAGAATTTTGTTCATGAATGCGTGCTGGATATAATTGGATGTTCAGAAAAATGGTAACATTATCTGCAATATTTTATAGAAATCGCTTTCGGTGCTTCGTCGTCGAGGCCATGGGAAAAAGATAGAGATATTAGAATAGATTTCATGAAATATCAGCCGAATAAACTTCTTCTCATCGCATGATATACGTTATTACTTCGATTACAACATCTGCCACCGATTATTACGTGCACTAATTAATTAAATCGAAATTCCATAGAGCTCGAAAATCCTATAGCCATGCAGAACTTGCTTCATGAGTCATTACGAAGCTGAAGCAAAGCTTAATCCGTTAGTATTTTCAATGCAATTATCATTGCAAGTGTAATTACTTAAGAAATTTTTCGGGACATCACAATTAATTTGTATTTTATCATTAAATCTCATTATAATTATGCGCCATATATCGCATTTCTTCGCAGACGAAACTACGTTTCGTATTTCCGACATAGAAGCTATTGATTTTGAATAAAATAATTTCACTTTTGAATTATTTCAGTTATATTACACAACATAATCTCTAAAATACATTATCTATTTTTGCCTACGATAACACTAATATAACTAAGATTTCTGTTTCTTAACGTGATAATAGTGATTCTTTTTGATTGTTGAAAGAAATATAAGATAAAAAAAACAGATTTTGAAGGCTTTATTAAAAAAAAACCACAAATTTAAACAGTTGACAATTCTTTTCTTTTACTTTACAGAATAAAATACATAAGCATCACGATTCGAGTATTGAGAAGCAGAAATCTTTTATAAAAATCGCTTTCGATGTTTCGTCGACGAAGTGATTTCCTTAAATAGCATATTAGTATAACTTTTTGACATTAAATATTGTAAATGAATTTTATCACTTAAAATTGTACATAAATAATAAAAGAAATTTCATGTACTATCACATTTATTTCTATATGCTATAAAAAATATTTAAATTTCTCACAATTATACATATTGAAATATATATATATATTCGTTTGAATAGTACTAACGTAACATTTATTTATTAACGTAATATTTATAAATAAAAAAATGATAGTTGAATCAAATTGATGTTCTTGTAACAAATAAATATATATGTGATGTACATTTAGTAAATATTCAGTTAGTACTATTCAAACAAATATTCAATAAAATTCATTATGTATACTTTTTTTTAAGTATACATAAGAAATTCAAAACAAAGTTTCTAGAAATTGAAGGTTGATGTAATTTTTTAAAAAACACATCCTTTTTGAGTAAAAAATTTATTATTACTTACTGCTAAAAAAGCTTACTGTAATTACTTGTAGAGAAACAAAGTACTGATAAAAATTTATTGTTCAATGTGATTCAACATAGAACGAACATCTTTAAGCATATATTTTTCCCACGACTTTTGATTTCGGAATGATTAAAATAATTCTTCGGGGAATTTAATTTTCAGAACACGCAAGATATCTCCTCCTATCCATCTGGACTATCTATCCGGTCGACCTCATTCGAAGCCCTCGCATATGCGCATTTCCGCCCTTCGTACGCGAAGCTCGTGGCCCTTAGTTCGGGGCGAGCGTATGAAGCGGCGAATTCTTGGCAACGCGACGCGACGCGACGCGACGCGACGCGACGCGACGCGACGCTACGCGACGTTCCGGGGGTTGCACGGCGCGGCGGCAGTATTTTCCCTCGCCGAGCGACGAGTACCTGTCCGTTAGAGCTCTGCCGCCGGAGCTCGAACGTGGGACGTTCTGATCGTGGGACCTGCGCGCTCCATCGGCCTGGCGGTTCAGTTGCTTCTACCAAGCGGCACTCACGTTCCGTGTCCGGACCGCACGCGCCTTTGCCGCGCGCGCGAGTATCCTCTCTCTGTCTCTCCCTTTCGCTCTCGTTCTCTCGAACGACCACACGCAGTATCCCGGTGTGCCGGAGAGCACCCCGGATCAATCGCACGGATTCATCGCGCGAGCTTGAATCGCTCGAGAGATATCTCTCGTTCAATCGACGAGATTTCGAACGATAGATTGTCGTTCGTCGAAACGGAGAGCGCAGTTCATTTTCGCGACACGAGACAAGTGGCGCAGGGCGCCAATTAACTAGTGTTGTGAGGGCAACCGGCGTGTTTGACAAGTGATCAGTGACTAGAGATTCTCCAGTTTTCAGTTAGTGCTACGTGCGCGAAGGAGAGATTGATTTTCGCAAACGAAGATGTAATAGGTGAGTTTTCCTCTTTTAAGGTCATGAGCGAAGTTTGTTTGGTTTTATCTTAACAAATGTGAAAAAAACTACACTTATATTCTAAAGCGTCCCATTTGAAGTGCAGAATGCAGGTGAATCTCTGCCTTGTGGTAGATTGATAGAGAAAGGTTCAAAGTTTCTTTATCTACGATTTAGAACTTCATAATACCAATCGTACAAATTATACAGCTATAATTCTCTAAAATTTTCTCAATGGATCCAAATGACCCATTGTTCTACTCGAGGGTTAAAGTTATGGCATATAAAAAATTAATTAAGTAAACAATAAGGAAGTCAACATGTTGGATTTGTTACTGCTTACACAAGTTTAGGTCCATAACTTTGTTTTAAAAGGTCTTAAGCCGTAAGAAAATGACTAATCACTATATCGATTATTTTTCTCATATTCAATTATAATTGGTCAATTTCTTAAGGCTTTACTTTAAGGCCTCAAGCAAAGTTGTGAACTTAGGCTGCGGTCAAAGTCTCGCTACAAATGCTTTGAAGCGTTTAATGGACCAATTAGAAGAAAGAATTTTACAAACTGACCAATTAAAAAAACGCTTCAAAACGTTTGCAACATCGCATTGACCATACCTTTAGACTTATGGTCCCTGCTGTGATTGGCCAATTCGTTTACTGCTTACGTTTTACTGCTTAAGTTCTTTCGTGTGCCATGACTCTCAACCTCGATCGTGAAACAAAAGCGTATCCGATAGTAAATCTTGTACGCTACGGGTGAAATGGTAAAGAGAGACGTTGAGAAAGTGCCGCTTCCCACGACGGTCCACGTTGACATAAACGAGCTTGATTCGACGGATCACGTGTATCAACTTCTGTATATCTCTTCACTCGGTAAATCACTTTTAGAGGCTGCAAACGACTTTGTGCGAATATACTTATTCGCAGACGTGATAAATGAAGGTGGAGGAAAGGTTTTCTCTTCCCTTTATAATCCGTTGACTCTTTATATGACTGCATATAATATACATACCTATATATTATATGACTGTGCAGAAAGTTTGGCGTATCATGGACGTTCATGATTGGCAGTTTAATTTAGGAAGATCACTTATCACTTTGGAAGATCACACACATCGTAGATGTAGAATTAATTTAGTTGATTACATGGGATACGTATAAGGCTGCAGCAATTCGAGCGAAGATCGCAGCTCAAAGATAATCGTAATCCTGCGGCGTAATGTCAAAAAGCAACTTCAAGTGGGCAAAGTCAATATGTGTCTGTCCTCTTTTCGCAGTTGATGAACGCGATACGTCACAATCGATCATGGCGTGTCGCGACAACGTCGTCAAAGCCAAAGTGCCTTTCTTTTTCTGTCGCTTACGAACAATGAGTCGCGCAGGGACATATCCTCAAAACTTAACAAGCTCGTGGGATTAATCCTGGGACTAGCTTAGCATTGTAATTAATCGTGACATCGATCGACAATTCATGAGCTAATGACTAGTAAGAATTAACACGTAAGCACACATGCACATTGCTCTTGTGTGATGCCCTTCTCTAATTATTGCTCTGCCGCTTCTCTCCCTCTGGGATCAGTGCAAGTTTAAAGCCGCAGGACGTGCGTCATACATTATTCTCAATCTTCGTTCACCGGTGAGAGTAGGTGGTTTTAACCATTCCGCCCTTAGTTATGGCAGACTCGGTCGTCTATTAATAAGGAGAGAGATCTCTAAGCCGCCTTTGTTATCAAGCATCATGTCACAGTATGAATTGCGGCAGTTCGGCTTCGAGCCACTGAAGCGACTACTATAATGAATAGCCGATAGTTAGGTGCTTGCGGAAACATCAGCGCGTTTCATTCCAACTCTCCGGCTCCCTCTCTCCCTCCCGAGATGTCATCGCGTTTCTTGCATAAATTAACAGTCTCTCGTTCTCCCTCTCTCTCTCTCTCTCTCTCTCTCTCTCTCTCTCATTATTTAATTTTAATATCACAGTATGTTGTAGATTGATGTAAGTTTCAGAATATGATAAAAATATTTCGAAATAAAATTTAAGTAATATCTTATTATGCTGTACATTATATTGTATATTGTATATTGCATATTATATTGTATATTGTTGTACAATATAATAATATTGTACTTACAAAATAAAATATTATCATATTGCTATATAAACATTTTATGAAATCCATCTTCCAATTCTGAAATAGAAGGATTTATTATATAATTGTTTTAAGCCCATTTTAGAGAGACAATCTATAATTCACGATCAAATTTGGAACAGAATATTTATAATTTTACGTGTCGTGTAACATAGAAAGCATTTAAAGAACTAAAATATGTAGAAAATACGTCAGTTGTTAGTGATATATATGGTACGTATTTTCTATAATATATATGTATTTTACTTCTTTAAATGTTTTCTATGTTACGCAATATTATAAATGGAATTCTGTTCCGAATTTGATCGTAAATTGTAGATTGTGTGAAGTGGGTTTTACGTACGAGCAATATTACTTGGATATTTTTATAAATCTTATATTTAGATTTATAGTACTTATGTAAATTCAAAAGTTTCAAAATCTAATATTTTCATATCCAAAAGAAATTTTGTAAATGAAAATTAATTATTATGCTGTGCATTATCTTATAAAATAAAATATCATCACATCTTTTAAAAATTTGAAGGAATCCATCTTTCAATGATAAGATAGAAAAATTTTATACCTTTTTTTATATGCGAGCGAAGAAGAGAGAAAGAGAAAGATACATACAAAACATTTTATTTGTTAAATTAATGTTATTAAATAGTGAAACTACCCTAGAAACATGTATCTTATGATAAAAATAAATACATTTTTTAATATGAATTTATTTTAAGGGAATTGTAAATAAAACCAAAAGTTTTGCGAAGGTATCAATAAGTACCTATACAAAGATTACAGAGACCGATCCAGTATCGATTTTTTTCCCCAAATGATCAGTCGATATTTTTTTGTATCGATCTTTTCGAACATTAAGTATTACATATCACTTGAATTTTTATATAAATATATTCGGACAGTATATTTGTAAATCTAAAAATTTTATAATCTAATTTTTATTTCTAAAAGAAATTTTGGAAATGAAAATTAATTGTTACGTTATCATATTATACCAAATACTATACGTTATTCTTATAAAATATTCCGTTTTTGGAATATATTTACAGTTAGCCATAATTAGATAAAGCGTCATATTTTGATACTGACAGTTTTCGAATTGGCTGTGTATTCCTGAATGCGTTCATATTCCACATTAATTAATTCGCTCGATCAATCGGCAGTCTTGTAATTTTGCAAAACACGTGCTTCTAATTATCAAGTAGTCAGCTGTTGAAATTCTTTATCGTTAACAATCTATTTCATTGTAAAACAATTATAAATTAATTGATTGATATTATTTTTAAATCAATTGATATTGTTTTTTGTATATTGAAAAATTTTATACTAAATCTTCTATCTAAAAATTTTAAGGAATCTATCTGTCAATTCTTAGATAGAAGAATTTAATATAGAATTCTTTTACATGTAATCGATATCAATTGGATTATTAATTAATTATTTTAGATTACTTAAAAAAAAATATATATATATATATTAATTTGGGTTAGAAATTTAGATTTATAAGACTTAACAGTGAGTGCAAAAGTAATCAAGTACAAGACAACTTTTTATAAAAAAAGCTTTATTTGTAGGAAATAAATATAAAATTAACAGTTTTATACATACACATAATGAATGCATTTTGTTCTAACTTATATAAACAAACGAGCTTCCCATATACTCTTAATTTTAGAAATTAAATTTCTCGACTGTACGAATACTTTTTGAGCATCCAAATAATACAATTTTTAATTTTTATTCATTTTTAATATAATATATTTTCCATAATTAATATACATTTTTTGGTATATAGAATTTTGAGAAACATACAGTCTATTTTATTCTTTATAAATAAATTATTAATTATCCAACAAGAAATGATCGTTAATTGGATATCGAATCGACGTCAAATTGGTGTCAAAATCATCAATTCGATGAATCATTTCTCTGGATAACATTTATTTTTTAAGAATAAAGTTTTTTTAAAAAATATTTTCTCTGTACGAATACTTTTTATTTTTTATAAAGGTAAAACGAGAATTCGAGCAATAATAATGTAACATTCAGGATTGAGAAGTAAAGCGTTGCTTGTAATGCCATTATCATTTTGCGTTTTTCGATAACGATTACTTATTAATGTTACTTTTTTATAATAGTAACATCTTTACATTTTTATAATAACATTATCGAATTCAGCTGTTATTTTTATCATTATTTTAATCCCCTATCCAACTATTTAATAAATCATTATATATTATATATATATATATATAAATATTTTGTACTTCTCAGGTTGCATTCTGATAATTACTGCCAATATTGAAAATCTATAATTATACGTAACGTGGATAAGTTTTCATTATTGTCATTATTAGTGAATTGAGATATTGAGATGCACTTTTAATAACGATGTTTAGAAACAACGTTTAAAATTTACAATATTAAAAATTTTAATATTATAAATTGTTATTAACAATATTAAAAATTTTTAATAAAATCTGCGTTTGTAAATTACAATCTAAATTAAAGATAAGCATATATTTAAAAGAATAAAATATTAATGCAAAGAATTATATCTCAGATTTATTACATACATATAGAGAAAAAGATTTCTTTGGATGTAATAAATTTTATTCAAATAAAATTGTTATTTGGAATGGTTCAAACAAATCAATATTTGAATCAATAAATGCGATTGTGTTTTGAATTTGAATTTGAAACAATGTATATCTTTATCTTAAATATATTATTTGTTTGAACAGATAATGTCTATCTTCGGTATTCGCGTGATCAACTGTACGGCACAAATATAATTAATGTAGCACTGCTCGTTTAATCCTGTTGTCAGACGTATAAGCTATTGTTTTCATATTTTCGATCAAAAATGATTATTCTAAGAAAGCAATTATTTGCATGGAATAACCTAACTTCTATGAATATATTTTGCCATTTTCAAATAAACAATTTGTTTCATTGTTTGTATTCATTGTAACCAAATAATATATATTATTTAATTGAAAGATATTACTTCAAATAATAATGTTATTTCTGTCAAGCAATAGAGATTTCTCAAATGAAACAACAAAATTTTTATTCAAACAAATAATATTTCGTGCAAGCATATGTTCCACAATAAAACAAATTTTAATCAAATAAATAGAAATACTAAATTCAAAGAAATCTTTTTTTCTGTGTACAAATTTAATATAAACAGAAGCTTGCTATATATAGAGACTAGTTTAGAATTTTAAGTTTCAATATTGTCTAATTATTTTATTATTAATATTGATTATTAAATAATGTCAGTTTTTTTAATCTAATATTTTATTTTAACATTACAAAAAAGTAACTAATCATTACTTTCTAAGTAACAATGACGGTAACGCATTACTTTTTAAAATCAATAATAAATAACGATAATAAGTTATTTTTTATGAAAAATAACGGTAACGGTAACCCGTTATTTTTATAAAGTAATATTCCTGATTCTGGTTATGTACAATACATGACATAATTATGTCAAAAACTAAGCAGATTGCTGTGAATCTAGTGATTGCGAGGTAGTAATGTTAACAATGAAGAATTTCAACAGGCTAGTAACTTGATAATTAAGAGCACGTGTTTTGCAAAATTACAAGACAGCTGGTTGGTCGAGCAAGTTAATTAACTTACAATGGTAGTGAACGCATTCAGGAATACATATCCAGTTCGAAAATCATTATTCTCAGTAACGAAACATGACGCTTCATGTTCCTAATTACATCATGGCTAACTGCAAATACGTACCAAATTCGGAATTTCGAACTATCGTATGTATCATCGTATGTCCGAATTACAGTTTTTATAAGAAAAATGATATTTCTCATTTTATCTTAATTATAACTGTATTTTAAAAGATTCATAGAAAGAACAGATTTGTTGAAGTATCTAAAAATTTGCTAAATATTGATGTATAAAAATAAATTTGATGGACTATCAAAATAATTGTGTAGATGCTCAAACTAGTTGCTAGAATGTTAAGACTTTTTGCAACAATTAATATTCATGGTGGAGTTTCTCTACATTATTATTTTGATAATGCAATAAAATTATTTTCGCATCTGTATCTAAATGTTTAAACTTCAGCGAAATCGTTATTTTAGTGTTACACCAAAATTATAAGTTGTAATGTGTTTAATGTATAATTAAATGCAATATATTATATATATATATATATATATATATATATATACATACTTATATGTATATGCATAATTTAATAAATGTTAAATAAACATTTAGTTGGTGTTTGGCTTTATCGTTGATATCATCATGAATCTATTGTTATATTGTTATTACACAATTTTGTGATATTGTGTTAACGGAATAAGCATGAATTCTCAATAATGTTATACTGACCAAATAATATTTCGAATTTGATCGTATAGAAATCTCTGAAATTGAAATAGCTGAAAATGTAAAGCAGGGAATGTATGAATAACTTAGAAGAAATGTCTTTCCGAAAACTTATCCTAATGCGGACGAGAGATCATCAAGGAGTTAACAATCGATCTTCGAGGATCAACGAACACCGTTTAAAATTCAAATACTAGTTGAATGGCTGCATTGCAGTCGACGATTGCAATGATGTAACATCATTGAGATAAAGGAATATAAATGAGAATTATAATACATTTAAATACGAGATAAGAACAAGGATAACATTATTGAATGTTTCACATTTCAACTAAAATTATTTAGTACTCCTATTTTAATCCGATATCAATTGATACTTTTTAGTTGATATCTTTTTAGTGGATAATATGTATGCATGTGTGTGCTTCTGATACGCACATAGAAGTAACTACTGAAATAATAAGCGTGTGGAATTTATATATACTTTAGAAATTTCTACCGTAGAAAAGAAGAAAGAGAAGGAGAAGGAGAAATGCAGGGAGAGAAAGAGGTAGAGCAATATTTAAATAAAATAGAAGAATAAGGAGACAGAATATTGAAAATGGAAAAAGATATAAATTTAACATACATGTGTTAGGAATTCTAACGGCGCACACAGTTCCATTTATGTAAAATACATTTTGAATAAACCTTTTCGTTTAAACAGATCAGATAAAATGTACGATTCATTTCTTCGTAAAGCTCTGTATGTAAAATATTCATTTGTTAATCAAAGAATTTAAGCAACCCGAGTAAAAGTCATGTCGCATAATGAAAAAGAATCGAGTATGCCGTGTCGCCATTCCGCGCATACTCACCGTGTAAAATGAGAAAGGGGAAAGATGAAAGTAGGATGCATACAAAAGATGACTTACGTGGCACGTACGCGAGAGCACGAAGATTCATGAACTGATTTCGAACAAGCGCCGACATCGTAACTCCGACATTATATGTCGCACGCGCAGCATCCACTGTGCTCGCATTTAAAACAATCTCGCGCGACGTAAGTCGCCCGTCTCTCGACAGAAGGCGGAATTCACGGGAGACGTATATGAGATTGCACCACGGGAGAAGAAATATGTACTGCAACCGACTATTATGATGGCGACGACGACGAAGGATGGCTCTTGTCATCTTTCGGATGGAGATCCGCGAAAAAATTCGATAGTTTCATTCTGTTTTTACGGCGCCGTAACACCGAAAATTTCATCATCACAGATACGGATAGGGAAAAGACGTGGTGATCGGAGATGGAGGGACGACGGTGAGGATCAGTCGAGCAGAAAGCTCTTTCGGGGCGAAATACACGCGGCTATGCAAATACCCGGAGGTCGGGCATTCCAGAGGAGTGGGATATGCATCTGGGCAAATGTAGGTATCCGGCCTTACGCGAACTACAAGTAGCTCGTAGAGGCCGATCGAATCCTGCATCCGTCGTCGTCTATCACGAGATTGAGTGAGATCGATCGTGGATCGGATAACTATGGAAGGAATAAGCAGGAAAAGGATGAAAGCAATGAAGGAAATCCTCGGATCGTGGGGAGTTAAACGATAGAAATGTCAAAGAGTACTATTGTTATCACAGTTATGGTGTTCCTGCTCTTTGAATTTCGTTTGAACTTTCTAATAGCCAACGTGGTAATTATGGAAATGACGATGTCCTGCGGACATGTTTTCATATACAGACCGGGATAATGCTCTCGAGTGCACCGATCGTTTTTAATCGTGTATTTCTGGAAATTTACTTAACGTCGATTTTCTATCTAAATGTCACTATCTGACCCGCGCCTGAAACTCGCAACGATTTGTGAGATGCGTTTAATCGTGATTTACTTACTATATAGGTCCTTAAATTCTTTGATGCAATTTCTAAATTTGTTCTCGCTCAAAATATTAAAATAAATTTGGACGAAAAGATTCTTTCCTATCAATTTAGTTTATATTATACTAGCTTTTAGTTTAAGATTGTTTTATTTTTTATTACATTACGAAGTAACGATTTTACAGAACCGACAAATGCATTAAAAAAATTACACAGAAAAACTAAATTGTCTGAATATGTCCGATATATAAAATATAGAAATCTAGATAAGAAGTACTCACACAAATATACCAGCGCTTTCGTTATATAATTTCTCTGTAAAAAGTTAATTATCTCCGTCATGTAAATATCGTCATGTAAATTTCCACCGTTTATGCTACTTTCTTATAAAACGCTGATATCGCCCCTCCGTCTTAGAATAATTAGCTTTCCCATTGTGCAAAAGTTTCAATTGGTTATACTTTAACAGGAGCTTTTTTGCTTGCAACGCAAAGAGTTTACGTTTTCGAACTTAACTGCTTTTTCTTCTCGGCTCTTTAATTCGCTCTCTATAAGTCTCTGGATGCTCCTCGTTTACAGTAAGATTCACTCAAACAGCGGTATAAGCGTAATCGCCGAGGAACGATACCGTCATTAGTTCGACACGCAGCGAAAGCTATAACAAGTTTCTTGTAATCATCCCTAGCGTCCAATTGTCTTCAACTGCGCGTTTACTCCTAATTATATAGCTGCACGCGATGCCTGAAGTATGAAAATCGCGCGATATGCCTGCGTGTATAAAGAGCATCGATAGAATTACATTATAATTAGTGGCCGACGAAATGATCCCGATACTATAGAGTTATCATTGGAGTTAGTTCCTTTGTGAGATCGACAGAAAGCTTAAATATATGGCGCTTCGGATTGTAATGTTATTAAATATATGTATTCTTGTAATAACAGGGAGATATTAATATAATAGGTGCTCTCAAGACATAAGCGGCAGTTCATAAAGTTTTGAACGATTCTATAAAGTTTTAACGATCGTCAAACGTTGGAGCTACGGATTTTGAAACGAGAATGCATTTTAGTTTTAAAAGACTTAAAAGATTTCTTGAGAGTCGCGAACCGTACCTTTATACATGTGCGCTTGAGCACTCGTTCGACAAAAAGGCGTACACAAGAATAATGGAGTCTTACAATTTTATAAACATCTATTTACAGACTTGCGAGATTATTCGTCGGGAAAATTTCTTGAGAAGTCGTCTCAAGTGATATTGAGAACAAGATGAGAAGTCTGTGAAATAAAACGAACAATATCGGATAAATTATCGCCGATAACAATTATTCCTTTAAATTCCTACATATACTAAGAAAAAAGTTTTTGATATTTGTGATAATGCATGATAAAATATCACAGTTAAGAGTCTATTATAGTTCTTACTGCTGTAATATTAATAATAATAATTATATTTATAGTTCTATGTACCAAACGATTATAATTTTATTTTTAGACATAATCATATATTTTATGTAACAATAAAAATAGCAGTGTAACAATAAAAATGGAGCTCTTATAATCATAATTATTTTAACATTTTAGTCCAATTGTAGTCCAAGTCACAAGTATCACAACATTTTTCTCAATGTAATTTTAAAAATAAATGATCATTGTGTCAAATAGAATAAATTCTACAAATTATAGAGCTCTTTTAGAATCAAGTATTACGCTGTTGCTTTATGCTGATTGGTATATACTTTACGAAAAATAATAAGAATTATCCGTAAAAATAGCAAAAGATTACGAAGCTTGTTTACAGTCAGATATGCATTCGTTTTCATTCGTAGCACTATGGGCGGCTGATTGTTATCTACTGAAGAAAAATCGGTCAACGAGCGATCGTAACTTCATAGACGAGCTCGTCGCAGAAAGTATAACTTTGTTGACATGGCGTATGTGTACTTGTGTTTCCTTGGCTTTGTCGACTGTAAACTTTTTTTGAAATCAACAGGACATGTTACACCAGTAATACTCGTAAAACTCTTCCTCGGTTTTCTCTCACGAGAGATTTCTTTCTAGCCTCGCACGCAGAGCGGAGCAATTAACTATTTCTAAGAGCTTGAAATCGTTCCGTTGCCAATTTCTTTTCCGACCTTCATCTCCTCCTTCGAAACGCGTCTGACAACGTTAATACTAACCGACTGATTGCACAACCATCGTATGCCTTTGAAGGCTCTCCTCTCTTTCTTTTAGCTGTCAGCAACGACTTTTTGCTTTCGAGCTCGGCTTTCGTCTCTTTGAATGACCCTTAAGGCCTGCTCCTTGCGCTTCTTTCTCGCCTCTGTGGATGTAGTCGTAGTCGGGACATAGACGATGATAATGACGACGACGATGATGACTTACAACGAAGAGCTGTAACAGGGGCTATTCGTGTGCCGCAGGCACCGATGGAATTCGAAACCCCCGAGCTCGAGTCACCTCTTACTCGGCTGGAATGTGTTTCTCGGACCAACGACTCTCTCCGTCTCTCTGTGTTTCATGTCGCTAGAGCTCTGTTTGGCGCTGTATATCTCGATAACTAAGTGCCGTAGAGACCAAGCTCCTAGGAATGTTGACCGAGACGCTTTGCGCGAGATAGGCCGCCGTCGCCACATCCTCGTCGATATTTTGGACTATATAGAAATCCGTGAGTCCCTTTCCCACGCTTGTACTGACACTTGAAAGGTGTAGGATTCTGACCTCACAAAGGGTGGGAAACACGTCTGCTCACTCCACAAAGTGAAATAACGCTATGTATAAACGGGTAAGTTCACTAATTTATACCGTGAAATTTCGAATGTGTTTCAAATATATTAAGGTAATATATATTGTAAATATATATTATTCAAAATTATTTTATTCAATTAAAATATTTGTTTCATTTATTTTCAATTAATTTACTGTTTTATGTATTTTTAATTTATGAAATTTCTTTTTGTACAACTTTTCAATTTAATATACTTGATTCAAGATATCTTGTTTAATGAATAGATGAATAATCTAATAGAAAATATGAATAAACATTAAAAACTTACAACATTAATGTACTAACTGTACAAGCTTGATGAGGAAAAATATCATATATGAGATTTAAAACTAAAAATGAATATGCTTATTCACATATCATGAATATACTTATTAGAGAATCTTTAATATTTAAGTTAGTTTTCAATGCTACATTATGAGACATTACTGCGAAGTCATAGTGGAATTAGACAAAACATCACGCATTTCGCCTCTAAATGCACCTAACATGAATTATGTTTGATGATTCGATTTTATTTTTTCCAATTTTTATCATATCTTTTTATACATATTTGACATCGTATTAAAACATATTTCATTTGACATATTTCATCTTAGAAAAATAAAAGTCGCGCTAACATTTAGATTGATCGTGCCGCCATATTATGCGGAATAAAACACCTTGTTTAATTCGCACCATGCTGCGAAATCTTGTTTTTCAATTGTCAAAAATTTGCCATGATAATCGCCTTTCGTTAAAATGAAACGCTTTCATTTACGGATAATTTTATTAATTATTGAAATAATTATTGGATTAATTAAAAAATTTCATATGTATAATTTATAATAATTTCAACTTCAAAGCTATGAGATATCTAGATAATTTTATATGTAGGTATTTAACGAATAGAAGTGGAAACAATAAAACGTCATTAACAATTTCAAAATTCGTTTCGACAGCTATTTAATTTGCTTGTTAAGTGACGTTTTATTTATATCCTACCCCATTTATGACGTTCATTCATTTTCCTTATTCGTTGCCAAATTTGTCTAACACAGCTTGGTATGTTATTTGCCCAAGCCTTCTCTTACGTTATACCTAAGCGAACTCTCCATTCTCAGACTACATTCAGCGGTCATGCGAAACGGAATTACTTCTCGGTGAAAGGGAGGGAGAGAGAGAGAGAGAGAAGGGGGGGGGGAGGGAGAGAGTCTCGGTTTCGTAATATACGCACTACTCGACGTATACTTGCAACCGGGCACAACGGAAGCGGGCGAATCTATTTCCCCCCCGTTTCCTCTTTGCTCCTCTTGCAACGCAAGAGCCACGGCCGACCCTGCGAATGCATGCTCGGCACGCCCTACGTCTCGGCCGAAGTATTAGCGCTAATGGCGACTACATTTTCCAGCCTGGAACTCTCCCGACGTCCGACGTAAACACAGCGTGGCGGTATACGCCCTGATGCTACTTTCCGTAGTCGCTTCTAATTGCACTCGCGCGTATCTCGCCTACAAGCTCGCAAAGAGTAGGCTATCCCAACTATGATAGCTATGGTGCCTACCCTTTCGAAACTATTGCTCTCATCTACTTTTTCTTTTTCCTTTCCTTTTTTTTTTTTCTCAAAGAAGACATCACCCTTTACCCCTCAGGCCATCGCCAGAGTATTTCTGCTGATCTTGCCGAATACAAAACCATTCTCTGACTTTCGCGAATGAAATGGAAACATCCTGCAGGGCAGGATTCTCGTAACGGTAACACGACGAAAAATTCTTCCCGTGAGAGAAAGAAACACGACCGTGCGAATGTAACGTAAAATGCATAGGAATAAAATATCCGTGTTGAGAATTTCTGCTAATTAGTCGAGCACGTACCGGCAGCGAACACCGATCCTGCGAATTTTATAGCACGCATTTTATTATAATTGCCGAGTATAATTACCATGCGTCTCACAAATCTAATTAATACAGATGCATAGCTCCGTTAATAGAAATTACATTGTCGGCTGGAATTTTTCTTATATATAATAAAATTTATGCAACCTTACTTTGTTTTGTCTTTTGATAACAATATGCCGCGTAACAAGATTAATATAAAACGAAATTTTTTACAGATTTTTTGATCGGCTTGCTATATACATATATGCATACACACACACACACACACACACACACACACACACACACACACACATATATATATATCGTGAGCGTGCATTCTCGTTGTCACGAAATTAGGAAAGAAAATTCCGGTATAGAAACGCGAAAGAGTCATGATAAAGTAGGTCGTGGCTATGGTGCGAGATCAAAGGGTACCTAGGTTTTTTTCCCCCGCGATGTTGTAAACAGGAAATTTTCCACGGAATAAAGCCAGCTTGAGACAAACGCGAGCGGAGCAGCACGCGACGCCCCCTTGTTTGCATATGAAAATGTAATATCCTTAGCAAATTTACTCGGGAACGATATAATCCACGACAAAGAAGCCGAGAAAAAAGTTACTGCAACGGCCACAGCACCATCGAGGATGTAGAAAAAATTTTACAAAATTATAGAAAACGCCGGTAAGCCGACTCGTCGAGAACGTGCAGTTAAATTAGAAATCACAGAGGCCTAATACGATGCGGAAACATTTTCTAGACAACGTTTATACAAAGTACTGCAATTTCAATTGCTTTTTAACAGTTGGAGTCGAAATGTACAGTGCCACACTTTATGTAACTTATAATTAGTGCAATTATCCTAATCTGATAAAAGTTAGGATAGAGAAAACTCCTTAAATAAAAATCTGATCAATTACATTCATTGCAATTATATTTCTTGATAGGATAATTTTGAAGACAAACATGGCAAAATATTATAATTGGTCGTATAATTATTAGCATTTTATTTTTTTTTTTTTTTTTTTTGTAAAATGAAGCAAATTGATAAAAATATTTTTTGCTGTGTCTCGCCAAATGCCGAGATATTTTATGACGCGTACTTTCACGCGTAAATAACTTATTTTATGGTTGCGTTTGGTTTTAACACTATAAGCGTCATTTTTTTTATATATTCAGCAATACAGAGCGAAATATATATTGTTATATTCAACGGTGCCGACTTGAAAAAAGTGTTGGAGACTAGACGAAAGCGTTTCAAATAATGATCTTTTTTCAATAATCTTTACGGAAGAGGAAATATGTATGTTATATAATATACTTGACACGTAAAACAAAATGTACAAACAGAATTTAGTGCACAAAATTGAGAAAAAAATAAAGCTTTTTTTTCGGTCATTAGACGACGCCCTAGCTTTAGTTTGCCGCGTCAACGTTATACATATACGTAGCGTATTACCTGGCTGACCCGACGCTTTTTCGCAGTTTTAATCGCAGCAACAATTGCAATTATTTGCAATTGTTAAAAAACGGAAGGTAACAATTATTGGATGGAGGGCTCTGCTCCCTCTCCCCCCTCCGTGTCCAGATTTTTGCTAGAGATTTTTACTAGAAAGCCTTTAAATTAGAATAAATGCACAGTTCTGAATGACCGCGTATCGTGAAGCCAAAATGGCGGATAGATTGTGATATTTTTGATACGTTCGGAAAGACGCTATTAACTCTATTTGTGTAATTCTATCTTTATCGCTTATTAAACGCAAAATAAAGATAGAATGACGCAAGTAGCGTTATAATAGCGTCTCCTTGAACGCACCTTTTGTATTTAATGACTTTGCCATCGGGGAAGAATTGTAGAATGGAGCAAAAGCGAAAAAGGGGTGCTCCTCATCCCTTTCCGGCAAAGCTTCGCGATGTTAGTCGGATAAGAATTATTTCGAGAGAGCTCGAGGAAAATTCTGTTCCAAGTCGACTATTCATCCGATGGAGCTGCAGCAAGTAAGTTACGTTTAAGAGTGCAAGCAAAAATGATGAGGGCGTCTCGATATCAGCTAGTCATGGTTCGCTTGTAATGAGGATCATCCGCGGCGCACATTCGCGTAATTTCGCGTAACGCTTTTGAGTCCTCCCGCGAGTCCTCTCTTTACGCCGACCGTACGAGTTACTCCGAGGCGAATACTTAGCTTATTAGCCGCACCGCGTTTCACGGTAAATTTTGCTAACCTCACGGGATATACGCTCCTTCTTCATCGCATCGCATCGCTTCGCTACATTGCCGACGAGCTTGAATTTGCGTAATTGGATTTCACGTCTTCTTTTTTCGCGTTCAGCTTCCGTGTCTCGCCGTTAAATTACTTGCACAGCTGAGTATTGAATTTACCTCGGACTTTTCTTCCCTTCTCTCGTTTCCCTTCTTCGTTTTCGCTGCTTCTTGCTGTTAGCGACTGTTTATCGAGTACCATATTTCGGAGAAAGAAACTCAGGGATTATTCGCTTGAATGGGCGAAAGAATAGCGAGTAACATTAAATTTCACGATTTTACTTTGGGGTTTGAGGATTCCGAATTTTGTTTCCGGCAATGCTCAATGTTTTACCCCGGCTATTTCACATTTTTGCGTAGTTAATAATTCAAATCTGAACTGCAATGTCTATTTTCTACTAAAGGACAAATTAAATATTTGTCCTTTCTTCTAAAATAAGAAAAAAAAACCCTGTCCTAGCCAAGTATCGTCGTATCATCTTACATTTTACTTGTTGCCTTGTC
>NW_011627152.1:194638-342279 GCF_000204515.1 Acromyrmex echinatior
TCTGTTTCCCTCTGGGTACGCGTTTACTTTAGAGTTACGTTGTTTGCGAACGGTTTTAACGCAGCGTAAGATTTATACTAACATAAGATATCGCGCGCATCTTTCGCGAAAGTACAAAGAGACCAGCCCGGCTTAGACTTTCATTCGACATCTATTTGAACGTGGCGTCACAGAAGAAACAGCCCGCCGGAAATCCTCCTTCGATCCGCGTCGTTAACAAAAGCCTCTCTTGTCTTCTCTTCTGAAAGAGTACGAGAGGGCTGGAAAGACAGAGGGATGGTAAGGACAGAGAGAAGCTCTTCGTGCAGATAAACAGCCGAGTATCGAGTGGAAGCCGACCAGATGGAAAGCAGAGATCTTCAAATATTTAAAGTTATCGTCGAAATCCACTACGAAACTGCGGAAAACGTCGGGAGAGGTTAACATCGACGAGAGTCGAGTTTCTCGAAGAAAAATCGCCCGAAAGGACCCGACTCCGGCGGGAAATTCGTTGACCCGTATCACTTGGACGCGTATCACGCGTTGCGTATGTGTACCTATATGTGTGCATCGATTGAAGCGCATGATTCCGCCTGGAAAATTTCAATCCTTCTTTTCATCGCTGCCTTCACTCGCACCACGTCAATTGATTCGCAAAGTGGTGCACTCCGCGTGACACGACTTGTACCTCCACTCGCACTTGACGCCGATGTATTTTTTTGACGTCGTCGCTCCGAGGATTAGCCGAGACGATTTCGATATTGCGTTATCGAGCTCGCATCGTACAAATGGGCAAATACCCATACACACACACACACACACACACACACACACACACATGTATATGTACGTCGAGTCGAAAGCGAGCTTGCGAGCTCGAGAAGATCTCTCCCTGTAATTTCGGCGAGCGACGAAATTAACGTGGTGTCTTGGATGCTCCATTTATCCCGTTAATGTAATTTAGCATAAAATCAAGCGGAGGATTACGCGCCGGATCATGCTAACATCTCCGACCAGACCACTGCGTCTGACAGCCGGAGCGCGGAATTGACGCCAAATTGTTGCGAGCTGCGAGCGGAAATTGCAGATTGTAGCCGAGATGAACGATGCGGTTTCGCGTCTCAAATCGAAGCGTTCCACGTCGCTCAGATTCAAATATCAAATTATTGCGAAATTCTAGATATATTATAGAGATGATACTTCTGGTAAACTCTTCGAATGAATAATTCGCGCACTTGCATGTTTATACAGACACATCTATTTAACTTTGCATGGGATAATTTACTAAAACGTGACGTCTATTTCGGTTAAGTTGAACTTTAACGTCGTAATTAGGTTACTATTAGCATTACGGGGTACTCATTAAACTCTGATCAAACTTCGAGCGAGTAATATTCCCTTTACATCGATTATGATAACTATACCGAGCGAGTAATACGCGAGAAAATCTACAGACTCGAGAGAGTCTTCGTCGATACTTTCTTTTTCTTCTTCAACGAAATAGTTGTAACCAAGCGATACGTCAGCAAATTGTTTACAGAGCGACAATAGCGACTTGGTGCCGGGATAGAAGCATGATTCCTGTATTCATTCAGAGAGTGAAAGATGCAGGAAAACGAAGAGAATATCTCGCGAGAGGGACAATAGCCGAGGACAATGTATCATTCCGGCCTCCCGTTTCTATTTTTATTTCTCCTTGCTTCCCGGCCGCTTTTTCGCTATAGGTAGTGTTTCCTTCTCTTTAAGCGAATTCGGAAACAAAAACATGGAATCGCGTCCTTGATGGCGCGAGCGCAGCTCTACGAATCTTATTATTTGCTCCGCAAATAAAGCTCATCCTCACGTTGCAACGCAATCTTTTAACTTCTCGCAAAAGATACACCATCTACTTTCGGCTACTTTTCTATGAAATTTCTTTTGCCAGCTTTTCATTGTAGCGCGCGTTTGTTATTGAAAACGTAAACTCGAAGAGTCCTGCCTGAAAAGTTTTCTTTGTGAATAGGAAATATAAATGCGATCAGTCTCTTCTTTTGCAAACGACGAGATTTCTAATTTTAATAGGCGTCATTACTTAATATCTCTCGTCTGTGTAATCTCGTCTCGTTTCTTCCCCGACAAATATAACATGGCAAGTAAAAGTTTAATAATTTCTTAGCGACGTCTTTTTCATCTTTCCGGGGCGGAAGCTACGTTACAAGATCCAGTTTGAAAAGTACATTTTCGGACTAACAAGTTTGTACTTTTATTGAGTACGTTCGCGCGGCGTAAGTATATATTCGGTGCCGAATGCTGTATAGTGTATATTATCGTCCGATGACGGCCGGACATTTTTGAAAGGAAACTCGGTTCGTTAAAGAGCATGCTCGGCGAGATAAGAAAAGCGTCTTCCGCGGAGAGCTCGGGGTCTCTCTTTGAGAGAGCGAGAAAGAGAGAGAGAGAGAGGTCGATTGCATGCAAAAGAAATGAGCGCATGCAAAACGAATGCGTTGAAAGGACCGGAAATGGGGCAACCCCCCGCGCGTGCTTGGCGCGAGGAAAAATGTAAACGGCTGTTTAAGATACAGTCTGTGCCTGAAATTTATGCAAAATACGTACTTTGGAATTCTTGATATCGTGTGGGAGTCGCGCGTCAATTTACAAATTGCATGAATTGTCGCGCGTTCCTTCTCTCTGCGCGAATTTTTATTCCTGGAATTTCGCGTATGGTGCGCAGTTTCGCGCTGTCATTTTCATTCGAGCGCAAAAGTCGAAGGTGGTGGCACGGCACGACGTGTGCATTCTAGAAAAGAATGTAACTAGCGTGTTTTAAGTGAAGAAGCGCTATGTTCTTCTCGATGTAAAAGAAAGAAAAAGAGAAACGGAATTAGCACTTGCAGGCTGCTGTCCCGCGAGCTTTCAAGCACGCAGCTGCGCTACGATGCTAAAAACTTTCCCGTTCTCATTATGGCTGTTTATCTTTTTGCATACGCGACGCGAACAAGCGGCCCGGCTGCAATTACGCTGTGAAAGAAAACGAGTTGAAAGGAATGGCCCTAGTTATTCTTCGAGACCAAGATCTCGGGGCAAAGATTCAGTAAAATGTTTCACCAATCACGGTAGAGAATCCTTATTCTTTAATCAAGTTGCCCTCGAAGAGTTAACAATCGATTGCGGAATACTACTATGTACAGAGTTAAAACTTCTTTCTAAATTAAAAATATTGACATATCGCTTTCTTGTTTCAAAAATAATACAACTACAAAAATTAATCACAAATTAATGGCAAACGTCATATTTGGTCAATATGAATTTGCCTAATAATATTTTTGAATTTATACAATTTTACAATTTAAACAAACTGTATATTAATTAAAACGTTGGAAAGAAGCAAGATTGAATAATTAAAATAACATCAAACACAAAGTCATATCACAGGTTGGGCATATTATATTTTAATTGATTGATAATACATCAAGTAAACTTGTAAACTTGTAAAATTAAATTAACAGTAATCAGTATTTTTCTTGTGCATTATATTAATGTCAACTGTTACTAATTATTTCGTCGTTGGATGGTGAGAAAAAGCATAGTCAAGAATTAAAAATTTTATAAATCAAAAAATAATCACGAAAATTCAAATCGTAAGATGAATTAAGGTAGTGATTCTTAATCTGACTGCAAAATTTTAATTATTGACAATCTTATGTTATGAATAATTTATTCTTAATTTATTGTTAATTAAGCTGATGGATGGGAAGATTTGATATAGAAATGTTCCTATGATTTACTTATCAACGAATAACTAATTTAATTCAATGATCTAGTTATTTGTATGAATTAATAAACTAATTTAAATTCAAGCTCTATTATATTGCTTGTGTTTTTTACTGTTTCTATTAATCGATTATTAAAAAATTAAATTTCTCGAAAAAGGGAAAAGTTATTTTTTAACTTGACAAAAAATTATTAACTAATCAAATAATATATCGACAAGATGTATTTTTAATATGATCAAATGTAATTTTTATTTCACAATCCTTTAAAAAAGCAGTGTTGAAAAAGAGAGATTTATTAGAATTCTTAGATTAATTAGAATTCTGATTAAAAATGAACAAATCAGAATTGTCTGGTTGAATCTGTTATAATTTTAGAAATAAGTATAATAATTTTAGAATTCTGATCGACATGATCAAAATATTTTGGTTCGTTCATTTTCAACTAGAAAATTTTTCTCAGTAAAGTAATGATTTTAATGAATTCTTTGAACGGTAACGGTTACCTAAATTAGAGTTAAGTTAATTCACTTTTCGTGATTGATAGGGTGATATTTACACTGGAAAATATATTATAATTAAAGCAACAATAAGGTCTAGTAAGATGAAATTTTGATGAGACAAACAGAATTCCTGATAACCAGAATTCTGATTAATCACATCAAAATGTCATTCTTATTAGGCCTTTTTGTTGGTTTAATTAGAATATATTTCTCAGTGCATTTAACTCATTCATAATAATTCTCGAAAATCATGTTTTTTTATTTTATACAAATTATATAAAGTTATCTCTGAAAATCTTATGCTTTGGTAAATACATTACACATTAAGCATTGCTTGTACCTCATGAGAATTTATTGTAATTAAAACGATATAATTGTGCTACGTTTGGTAGACGATATTTTTCCATAATAAAGATGAATGACTGGAATAAAAATGTCCTTTTAGTCAGGCCATTTATATCAGATATATGTATATCTCTAGGGGGTACTAGACAGCAAAAATCAATTCTCTCGTAATAGAATCAACAATCCCAATTTTCCTCTGCGAGATCGCAGGGAATTATTATTGTTTCATTCAATATTCTATTGATCGTAATTACTGTCATTTGAGTGATTAAATATAAAATAAAAAACAGTATGCAAAAGAAGAAAAATGAGCAAACGAAAGAACAATTTTCTTTATTTTATAAATATAGGGCGCGGAAAACTTTCCTATGAACCCGTCACGCACAATATTTGTCGTCCCAGCGTGCGTCACTGTAACGAGTGACTTGTTTATCCGTTAGTTTTGATGCCACTTTGCATCACAAAAAGCAAACGCGCTCACGTATACAAACGCTTGAAAGCAGGGAGAAGAATGTCGTGATTCCGGCTAATTAAATTTACGCCGTCGTCGCATGATCAGTTTAAGGAAAAAATAAAACTAATTTTTTTTAATGTAAGATAAAAGAGAACATATCTTATATAATCGATATTAGAACAATTTGAATGCATCGTCTCAACGTGACAACGAAATGGTTGTCATACTCAGGGTATGACAACGCAACGCGAAATGAAATCGTACTTGCAAGAAATCGTAACGATAATGTGGCTGAAATGATGGTAAAGGAATAGTACATATAAAAGAATGGTTGGCAATATCTCGCGATATCTGAGCGCTCGTTCAGTGGAAAAGAATCGAACTTCAGTAACGCGGGAAGACAGACTTGGCACATAAAATGACATTTCGCTGTGCCGCATTGAATGGCGGATTTTTCGCCCTTCCTTGTGCTGTGAGGGACGAGAAATTTCCGTTCGATCTTATTGCGGTAGACTTGGGAAAGAAGGCGCAAATTTGCGCTATCACATCGGACACCCAGTCCATCCATCACAGCTGCCACTGTTCTTTCTGCGGAGATGAGACCGCGATACACTCGAAGAATCCAACGTCCCCGATTTGCGGTCGAACATGTCGAAAATCTTACGAGCGGGACACCTGTCAAATTAACCGCAAACAATTTGTACCGAAGTACAAAAGCGGAATCGAATCGATTGAACCTCGTGGAAATACCACAGAGAAAGTGGTACATGAAGATATTGACAGTTAAACTCAATAAACTATTTTTAAGATAATTGCGAGCTTGTGATTGAATTAAAAAATATGAAGTTGCCGCTGTGTTAACAGAATTAAAACTTTGAAATATCGACCATTAACGTCTTTCTTGACGATTATGATTGATCGACGTACATTTAAAACTCGTTTCATCACCGTCGATCACGAGGGTGCGGAACCACAAACTTTGGAATTTATACATATATGGTGCGAAAATTAAATTCTTTTTACAGAGAAATATTATTTTCACCTCACATAAACTCCGGAAAATAATGTAACGTCAGTATGAAAATTTTGAGGAATTGAATACCGAGATAATTTGACCAGAGAACAACAATTGTATATCGATATATGTATTATACCTCTACACAGTGAAAAACATTTTAACATGTTAAAATTAATCCTTGTTAAAATTTTTGTGTTGAATTTTTAATATATCCGAATTTTTAACGTATTAATTTAACATAATGATTGCATTATTTAAATATTTTCTATTAAAATGATATTCAACATTTTTTAATGTTAAAATAACACAATTCCTAAGTAAACAAATAACATTAAAAGATTTATTTTAATTTTTAAAACGTAAATTCTGAGATAAAAACATGAAAGAAACGTTGATTTAGCATATTACAAATATTAATATTTTATTGAAGAAATATGCTTCTACAATTTACTTATAATTATATCAATGTTGTACCTCTTGTGTTACATAATATTTACTTTTTAATATCTTGTATCAAATTAACTCCTTCTAACAAGATTTGAATGGATTATTTGGAAATTGTGGAACATGTGAAATAGAGGATACGGTTGAAAACACAAATTTTTCAACTATATATTTTTGTAATACCTGATGCGTATACGGATATTTATAATAGGTTTTTATTTTGATTATTGTATACAACCGAAAAATACTTATATATTACCGATATTTTTTACGTCGTTTTTAATTCCCGAATTTGAATCATCCGGATATAACTGAACAAATAAATTGGAATCGCAATTGATAATTGTTTAATGTATTTTCCAAACAGTGCGTGCGGAAATATCAGTTTATTGTACAAGACAACAATATTCATTTTATGCCATGTCTATTATTATTACCATGTTCTACAAGCACGTATGTTATTATACTAACCCATAATCATGCGGCGCGAACGCATGTTTTGATGTGGACATCCGATGCTGTCAATAATGTAAGTACCGCGAATCGCGATTGACATAGAATTCAAAGGGACGCGATTTATCGATATCAAGGATATCTACTCTCATTCACGCGCGCGCACGCTCGTTAGTCGGTCGAAACGATGGACACACCATTTTATAGAGTCACGTCACGTTACGGCCGACCAATCAGTCGATGGGAATAAGCTTTGTTACAGCGAAGCCTTTTGTTATCTAACGCGCTATTATTTTATTAACGATATTAGTACTCTTTTATTGATTTCTCACGGAAATCAGCGCTCGCTGCAAATTGAATTGGCACAATTAATCTATACATATTGATATTGTTACACCGTTTTCGTCAAAATTGTTTTTTTTTTTTCCCCCCAGAAAATAACAGCGAGCGATCTTGTTTTTAACGTTTCTGTTCACTCATCATTATTGTATTTCAGATTGTGACATTAGAAGCAGAGAAATACATAATAAACATTCTTGCACAAAATATATTAATATGGAAATATGTTTCAACAAGAAAAAATTGATAGAATCGATTTAAAATATATAAAAAATTCTCAATCAAAAACGAAACGAGCTTTTTCTTCAGAATTATGACAACTGTCAAATTAACAATATATATATATATATATATATATATATACGAATAAATATGATTTAATTTCTCTTCGAAATAAGAAATAAATGTCGGAAAAGTCTTGTTGCGTTAATTGGAATTCTGATTGAAAATAGATAAATCAAAATTGTCTGATTGAATCTATTATAATTCTAATGAACATTCCGAAATGATCAGAATCTTTTAGTTCGTTTTGAACCAGAAATTTTGCTCAGCGATCGAAATAGTTTTCGATATATTTTACAAGTCTATTCCATCAAGTAGAAATATCGTTTTATTAAAAAAATATTTCTATTCAAATATAATTTGCAAAAATATTTATTGTGCGTTTTCTCACTTATAACAATCTGAAATAATAGCAGTGCTGAGTGAACGCGAGCCTTAACTTGATTTTTTCACAAATCAATAATGATAATTCTCTCGATATTCCAACCGTTTGGCGAGAACTGACTTGAACGCACCGCCATTAATTTATACAATGTGGCTTCTAATTTCCGCGTACATGCGAGCAAACAAGACTTGATAATACGCTTGAGGAGAAACGCATGCAACTTGGCCGGATAGTAGCGTAGTAGCGTGATCCCAGAGAGCGTCTTATCGATTGGTATATTAGCTCGACAGGCTCACTGCGGGCTAGAGGACGAGAGAGAGAGAGAGAGAGAGAGAGAGAGAGAGAGAGAGAGGGCAGCATGTCCCTGATACGGGGCGCGTGTACATACGTACATAATATTCGCTACCGAGCTACCGTAGGCGTGGTCACCGGACGGATAATCTATGTCGTATGCGAGGGGCCTCGTAATTCCGCTCGGATGCACCGCTAAGTAAAGGGTTATTGGCAACCGTCCTCCGTAGTAACGTCAGTAACGTGAACTGCCAGGATACGACAGATATATAGGATATACGGGAAGAGCGATTACATTACGGTTATGGCCGGTCTAGCTCGGCGCGCCTCGCGTTTACAGAGCGATACTATTTACCCAGCGCGGGCGCATACAGGCCGAACCAATTAAGGCTTATGTGCTTTTGTCACCTTCCGACAAGGTAAACTTCCTTCGGGCAACATGTCGGTATTGTGGCGTCTCTGTGCTTCCTTAGCATGCGTAGCGCAAACTCACCACAGAGTTGGTATTCTCGGAAATCCGAGCTCAGCTCCATGATGCACTCCGGGAGATGCAAAATGATGTTTTACGCTCTGCACTCTGCACCGGTTTTATGAAGATAATAAAAACTCGGACTGATAAAAATAAAGTTTTAAATGCACATAGTGATTTCTACATGGAAAAGAGTTTTGCTAAAGTACCCGATTTAGCACCTAAATATAAATCTGAAAATCATTTTTTACACAAATGGACACAAATGAAATTATGTAGAACGTTCAAAATGATCTGAACTAGAATGTTCAAATTTTTTTAGCAATCATTGCTCGTCGTGCTTGAGCGTCCTATACATAATTATTTTGAATCGACGCGCAGTTCATAGAAAAATGTATTTTCAAAAATTTATGAGAAATACTATCAAGATCTGCGATCAAAAGTAGGATATTTTCTCTTATTTGGTTTATTCTTATTGCTTGAGTTTTCACTTGTAATAACTATTTTAACAGTTCAACAAAATTATTTTCAGATCTATTTTCAGTTATATTTTTAGCTATATTTTTAGATATTCCAGCAAAATCGTTTTATCCACGTGTATAATTTATGTTTGTGCGATATTTATAAAGATTTAGTTACGAAATTACGTAATTTGCAAATAAGCTGAAAATCGTACTGTGCACAGTAACGTCGGCAATAGTTTTTATTACGATATCTTCAGGTGTGAAACCTGGCTCGCCGATCGGCCGGCCAAAAATAACGACTGGAATATTCGCGTGACTTTTAACAGATATATCGGTCGGCGCGCCGCGTCGATTGCGGTCGGAAAGCTCTGATCGCGCAAACGAGTTCGCGCGGGCAATCGACCGCGCGATTTACGTTCAGGCCAATTAATTTCAGGCCGTCGAATCACGGGAATCAGTTCAGCCAGCAGCGCGATCGTCGCAATATGTAAGTCGCTGCGTTATATCTATAGCTTCCGCGCGTGTTACGAAAGGATAGGCGCCGCGTCCATGTACGTGTCTGCTATTGGCAGGATCGATATACGTGCGATAATAGCAGCTATAGGATTTCTCTCTCTCTCTCTCTCTCTCCTACGTTCATTGCCTAATAGGTCATACGCGATGTGCACCGGAGGCACCCGCTGCCGTTCCACGGGCTTACGTACTCGGTCGGCGCGCCGCGTCGCGCCGCGTCGCGCCGCGTCGCACCGCGTCGCACCGCGTCGCACCGCGCGCGTTAATCCGCACGTGCAAATTCGCGGCGAGTTTGTATCCCCGAGCGTGCCGTGCATAGTTGCGACGAGCGCGCAGCTCACGTCGACAGCTCGACGACGACACGTCCGGATCGCGACGATGGCTTTAGTCCGGATTGACCTTAATTTTTATTTACGTAGAGGGAAAGAACGATTTTGCTGAGGCATCTAAAAATTTAGCTAGTCGGATATAATTTGGTTGAATTATCAAAATAATTATGTAGAACGTTCAAGCATAATGAGCAATGCTGCGAAAGGTTTGAACATTCTAGCAAATAATATGGTCAGTATCGTCAGTGCAGTGGCATAAGAATGTCATCAGCAGTTCTCTGAAAGAAACTGAATATACTATATTACGAATAAAAATTATATTTTAAAAGTTTGTTACAGTTTATTACAGTTATTACAGTTTTTTAAGATTAATTTGGGAAATTTGGGGAGATTATTAATATTTTAGATTGACTGCGTTGAAAGTCCGATTGACAACCATATCGGCACGCAATTATCATTTCTAAAATTAATTCATTTATATGAATATATATAATAGTTCAACATCTCAACATTCAGACCGTAGTGGCGCTTTGTATTAAAGTAATGTTATTTTAAAAGTATATTATATATTACATTTACTAAAATGCATTTACTTAGTATGGCGTCCAATCATTATTGATTACAACTTGTCGTCTTTTTATTAGATATGCTTTTTACGAGATTTTCACGTAAAATGACATCGATCGATGGAAATTGGTCTTTCCAATCTCCGGACACAAATCCGATTTAAAATATTTGGTCAATCGCGAAGATAAAATTTCGAGAAAGAGATATTTACTTTGAAGTAGTTTTCTTGGCACATTCGGAAGAACTGGAAGTTCTTATCCAAAATTCTGACTAAAGATCTTGTGCAAAGTATATCTTGCGATGACGGAAAATATATCTTTAACTTTTAATATAAAGCTTAATTTTTTCAGAAAACTACTGACATTCTTGTGCCACTGACTATAACTTGAGCATCCTACATAATTATTTGGTTTAACGAATTTATTTTAAAAATTATATTTAGCTAAATATTTAAAGGCTTTAACAAAATTTTCTTTCCGTGGCGGGACATAATACGATCCCCGAACAGGAGATTGATTACATAACTTTTCTCCTAAGGAAAGTGAAAAGATTCATGTGAATTCTGCGATTATCTATATTTATCTATATTCGCGGAATCATGTAACTCTCCCAATCGTGAAAATATGAATTGTCCACGTGCTTTATTTTGCCATGATGGCGGAAATCTAGGGAATTCATAAATACACAGAAAAAACTGATTGATATTTGTAACTATAATTACATATTAAGTCATTTAAATTATTTTTTTATAATTTTAACCGCACACATTTTTATTGTTACAATAATCATAAAAATATACTATTAATTATGATCATTTTCGATTGCCAACTATATATGTGTTGGTTGATAAAACTATACGTATACTTATTATTACTAATATTACAGTAGTTATCATAATTATATATGTATTATAATTATAGTTATAAATACCAAACAGTTTTTCCCTCAGTGTACACTTCGAAATTAGAATAAATGTAATCTAGCCGTGTTGTTTTCCTCGATAGATTATTATGTTGAATAATAAGCCAACATCCCGAGATAATATCGGAGAGATAGATTATTATCTTGAAATAAGAGTAGACTATGAATATCGACCTAGAAACCTGCGCATATATAAGATATATTAACCGTCACACGTGAAGTTTTACATGAAATCTCGATAAGTGAAAAATGAAACGTAAAAGTTTTGCGTGAAATTACATGATTGACCTCCTGATCTTTATAGAAAAATATATTGGTTATAAATATTTATATATTTTGGGATACGATATATAACGAAAGGTAAAAGATAAGGGAATATTATATTTTAATGCTAATTTTATTTGAAAAATTTTTGGTTGATATAAACGAAACGCGAAATCTTTCCTTTTTTCACGAAAATAGTGCTTTGTGCGGCAATGAATTAACATACTTATGGCATCTTTATAAGATTTTTTAAGAAAAATATATTTCATTTCAACAACGAGGTATTTGTACACAGCTCTGTATTAATAGAGTAAACTCACGTAGAATCGTCGGAAGCGGATTATTTTTCCGGAGCAGTAGAAATGTTATTAAAACATCCTGCACTGACCGGTAGGATGTATTTCACTCACCACGCAGTGACACATGTCTCATGTCTCTCGCATTTGTACTATACGTCTTCAGGTAGCACACAATGCGTTTAATGTCGCGAAATTTCGTGTGCTCGACGTGCTTGTAACTAAGATACAGTTGAAAAATAGTTGAAAAATTATTCTTTCATATTTGTATCTTTGTGATAAAAGCTAATACACGATTGGAGCATTCGTGCATTTCTTTTCTTTGAAATATTAGAAGCATTTGGCTAAATAGTAGTCTTTACCTTTTCCTTTTTTTATATCTGTAATCATATTTTTACTCTCTCTATCTGCAATCTGGGTCTTTTTTGTCCACCCTATTTTTGGTTTTTATGTTTTAAAAAAAATTCAGGATTATTTTTTAATGTCTATTACATTACCAAATAGTTTTTTAATTTAACCCGTTCATTTGAATTGTCCAGTATACTGGACACAAAATTAAAAAATCTCAGTATGAATACAGTGTGTTATTTTATCAGTCACGCGCCTATCTACTCTTTCAAAAACTGTTCGGAGAGTGGATAAATACAAATGTTTACGTCGGATCTAGTTATTCTGTTGTAGCACCGCGACCTTAATACACTGCTCCTGGAGAAAAAATTAATTTTCGAATTTTCATCATAGATAATTATGAGCTGAAAAGTGAAATTCATCGTATTCATCGATTTATAAGAACTCTTGGATGTCATTCTTTGATATGTCCTTAAGCCATATAAATTGTTATGATATGATCTGTTCATGAAGAAAATTAAAGGTTTATAACAAAATGTCCGGTATACTGGATAATTTTAAGTGAATGGCAAATTTCATTGCAGATGTGTCGAAGCCGAAGAATCGCAAAAAAAAAACAAAGTGATTTGAACGTAAACAATATTCTAAATCTACTGCGCAATGGAGATGAATCTGAAATTGAAGGTTTGGATTCCGAGGATGAGCTTGAAAATCAATCACCTACACAAAATATTGAAAAAAATGTCACTGAAGATCTCAATAGTGATGACTTTTCTATGACTATCAAAGGTAAGATAAAAAAAAGATTAGAATTCTGAGAAAGCACAATTTGACACTTCCTGAGAATATTAAATGTAAGTTTGAGCATACAGATTTCGAAACAAAAACAATTAACAATAAGATTAATTCACAAACAAAGATAGAGAATAAAAATGAGTGATTCTGATTTCAATGAAATTTGTAGGTTTCCAACGAGCAATTTCTTTTGACTTAGCATATTCATTTATACATCGAACCGCAAGATTCAAAAGATTTTTGTCGAAATAATTAAGGAAATATTTTATTGGACTTTCCAAATTTTTATTCTCTATCTTTGTTTTTAAAGTAACCTTAAACTGTTTTTGTTCGAAATCCATATGCTCAAACTTACATTTTACCCATTTAATTTCCTCAGGAAGTGTCAAATGGTGTTTTCTCAGAATTCTAATCTTTTTCTTATCTTTACCTTTGATAGTAGAAAAATCATCATCATCATTGAGATCTTCAGTGATATTATTTTCAAAATTTTGTGTAGATGGTTGATTTTCAAGCTCATTCTCGGAATCCAAATCTTCAATTTCAGATTTATCTCTATTGCGCAGTAGATTTAGAATCCCGTTTACGTTCAAATCATCTTGTTCAAATCATTTTTTGTTTTTCTGCAATTCTTCGGCTTCGACGCATCTACAATGAAATTTTCAGTTCACTTAAAATTGTCCAGTAAACACTGCCTGCTAGTTTAAAAAAACACTGATGACAAAAATAGTATTTTAGTAACATATTTTGAATTACTATAATTAGAAAATAATTTTTCTAAAGATCCTTATATAATTTCAAGTGTTCAACGGGTTAAATATTAAAATCTTTATTTAATAGAAATTTATTTGAGCAAAAATAAGGATGGAATTTCAAAGTGAAATTTTGTCTATGCCAAAAATGATTAAACAAGCAATCGCAATTCGTTAAAAATAACTTAGATTGCGGACGGAAGATTAATATTTTAGCTTTATAAATATTTTTTGAGATGTTAAAGATGTTAAAGTATATGTAATAACTCATACAGCACAGATTTCCAAAGGATGTCCTAAAGACATTCAGAGGATATTTCTAGGACGTTTCTCGGATAATGTAAGGGAATTTTTGTATACCCGTAAAAGAAAATTAACCCTGAGGGGCAAACCGCTGAAGGCATTGCGATATACAAATTTGTATTACTGGATATTACTTAAGAAAATTGTATTATAATAAACGGTATGATGTTATGCATTATTGAGCATTGTAGAGCATTGTAGAGCATTACTAAGGACTAAATTACTAGGACTAGGACTAGCATTACTAGGATTAATGGGCATAAAAACTGAGCATTATTTAGGCATTATTGGGTATGAGTAGGGCATTGGCGTACATAAGTTTGATCAACGGTTCACTCCTTGATTAACACAGAACATACTGCATCATGCGTGTAATAAGGAATCGGAAATCATCATTTGTTCCTCATCCGAGAGATAATAACGTCAAAATTAAGAATTAAGTGCAATGATTTGATGTATCTTTGTTATCGACGTATCATAGAGGATTTGTCAGAATCGGAAGTAATGGCGAAACTTTTATATTCAGCGGAACATTAATCATCAACTGTGACTGCAATTTCATCACGTAGATAACGAAGTGACCATCCGGATTCGGTATACCGACCAATGCCCAAAGTTTCTTTCTCACACTGAAAGCATAAAGAAACTTTTTTAATTGCAAACTTTTCTGTGTTGTAGTGACGCGACGGGTTTCTTGACGCTTAATGTTGAGTATATTTGCGAGTTATTGATGTTGTAAATATTCACGCGATTATCGATATTAACTGCTTATCGACTGTTGACACGCAATTTCTCCATCGTATACGCCTTGCACAGGTGTGCTTACATCATTTTTATTACATAAGTTACGCAACCCAGCAACTAGCAATAACCCCGGGAAGTACACATCGTAAACTGTTCAAACGCGACATATATAACTCGTCGCAAGTAATAGTTCGTCCTCATGAATGTTAAAGAGGATAAGACTTACGCGGCAACTTGAAGCGTTCGTCATACCAAGCAGATGCAGACTACGTTTCGCGCGACACTTTCCTGAACGTATTATTTTCTGAAAGTAATATTTAATAAGAAACTTGTTTGTTACGTAAATCCATTTTATACTGGAGATGATCCAAAAACCTGCATTAAATCTGCATTATTATATAAATTGAATTTTAAAAAACAGGACTTGGTAATACACGGAACTAAAATCTTGAAAATTAATTTAGAAGATAATTTTTGATGAAAACAAAAAATATCTAATAGTTACTTAATTCTCTTTTACTTACATATGTGTATCTTTTTGTTATGCATACGCTTTTTATTATTTTTTAATTACAAAATGTAAATTGTTACCATATATCCTTTTATTTATTTTTCTATGAACTCTATTTTTCTATATCGCTAAAACTATTATATATTTATTAAATTGAATGATGATTTTCGAAAAGATAGAAAGAGAAACATCTCTCTCTCTTTTTTTCGCTTTTATTTCAAAAGTGATATGACTAAAAAAATTAAATTTCCCTGAAAAGAGGAAAACATATTTTTCAACTTAACAGAAAATTATTGATAATTAAATAACATCAGCAAAAAGAATATATTCTTAACATAAACAAACGAATTATTTTTGGCATTTTCATATCTTAATCCTTAAAAAATCATCTTTTTGTGACGATTTTTTTTTAAACATCTTTTGGGATTGTGATAATTTTCGCAATTTTCTTATCAAGACTGTTTCAATAATAATATGAATTTTCAAACTCGAAATTGCTAAACAATATGATAAATGATAGAGAGGTCAATGCCGAGGCAATAATTAGATAAAACCTAATTTATTAATATCAAAATCAAAGGAAGATAAGATCAAAACTAATTTTTCAGTCATAACTTTTAGAACTCTATCAGTTATTATGTATAAAGTTGGTTCACGTTTGATGTTTGATAGAATAATGTTTACTTCATTCATTCATGAATTTTTGAATTATTTTGAAAATGAGGGAACAATATCAATTTCAATATAATATTTGACGTAATTTTGAAAAACAAAAATTTGTTCTTCAAATATATATACGACTTCTTTGTAACCCAGATAATGCGTCAGCCGAATAAGTATCACAAGCTGTCGATACATCACGAAGGGACAACGGCGCGGCTAGCGTGAACATGTCCGCTGGACGATATCTCTGGCCGATAACCCGGGGGCCCGAAATCTGGACGTGAGCACATCGATGGTACGGTATGGCGGCTGGCTACTGTGGCAGGGAGGAGCCAATAAAACACACGTGGCGATAAATCGCGCGTGGCCGCACGGGCGTCGCCGAGCGGGCAATAATGGGCGCCTCGTGGCCTGGTCGAGAGAAAGAGAGCGGGAGAGAGAAAGAGGGAAAGCGGTTTCACGGGAACAGTCGGAAACCGAGAAGGGTTACTTTCTGGTGCTACATATAGGAGGGCCCACTCGGCAACCGTCCATCCGTTCGTCCGAAAGCACTCGTGTACCGTGATCTATCGCCTTAACCCCTACAACAAGTTGAGTTCTCTGTCCCGATTGTCGAGGAACATCTCTCATACGGCCTCACCTTACTCTTGTTATTGCGAATCGAAATAATAACGCGTTTCGATTATTAATACCGCCGGTATGGCTATCGAGCGGTATCGATCTTTAATAAATATCACCTACTCGGTCATTGAACTTTTCCTTTGCGGACAATAGAGGCGAAAGAATCGAATAAGATAAATTTAGGTTCACGATTCGCTCATCGAGGACGGTTTCCTCAAGAGATCTTCTCAAAGCGTAGGTACATGGCGATCGCGCGCAGTGTACGTTATGTAAGGAAAACCTTTGAAGAAAGTATTCTAGCGCGGCTCGAGTTAATCGTCTTATGAGTAACGGCGGGGAAAATAATTTCGTTGCAAAAATGTGGTCGGTGCTTTGAGGCGATATTATAAAATGATGTATTCTTTGAGGGCATTTAGGAAATATAAAAGAAACCGTTAACATTGAAACATTTTTCTTTGTGACTGACGATTGTATGTATTGTGGTAGACTTTTTTCCGATAAGTAATTTGAATAAGAAAATTACACGCGCGCATGAGATATCTTCAATTAAAATTATCTCAATTTAATTAGGTGGCTCTAATCATTTGAGGAGTTATAATTGTAAAAAAGAAAGAGAGAGAGAAAAGTTTTTAAGTTTTATTTTCAAGATTATATACAATTGGAAAATTTATGTTAAATTTAACACACTTCACATGTTTCAAAAGTTCTACCCTTTTGTATACTAATTTTTTACGTCAGATGAATATGTATATTGGGAAGTAACACAAGTATTACATAAAAAATTAACATAAAAAATATAACATTGACATAATTAGTAAGTAAATTATGAAAGCATATTTCTTCAATAAAATTGTAATTTACTTACAATATGTTATATTATAATATATTAATTAATTAGTTTACATGTTACATTGACACGGTTCAGTAACTTTGATATTTATAATATGTAAAATTAACACGATTTATTTATTTTTCTTATAATTTACATTTTAAAATATATTATTTTATATTATTTGTACATTTATTCATAAATTGTTATTTTAAGGCTAACAATAGAAAATGTTGAACAATTTAAAAAATATTCAAACAATTATATTATGTTAAATTAGCATTCATATTTGTTAAATTCAACACACAAATGTTAACAAGTATCGATTTAAAAAAAAATAAAAAATATTTCTCACTGTGTACATTTTAAAATATAGTTTTTCTGTTTTTGTTTACGCGTATATCTATTTTCTCATATATATATAATTTTGTACAATGAATCTGTACTGTAAGTCAATATGGCTATTAAGAAATAGCAATCGACAGCTGACAGTTTGTCGTAATGATCTCTTTTAGCTATCTCCTGAAACTCACTTGAAGAAATTAAGAATGACGCGGAGTTTTCCAGACGCCGGAAAAATTAATTTAACAGATTGAAATCGGCGTTGCAAAGTATTATACTTATTGAATCACGATAATTTATATTTTTCACCTTATTTTTCTCCAGACTGTTTTAAAAATATCGTAACTAAATTATACAAGTATTATATATATACGTGGTAATTGAATTACAGTCATGGTTTCGTAATTAAAAAAATTTTGTTATTAATTACATATAATCAGTGTCTACTTAAAATCACATTCCCACGCGGAAATTTTCGCCTGTTAAGTTGTTATGCGACGTTATTATGCGACGCAATACGACAGGTCATTATAATATAACTATTACGCGACATCGATCGGTCCTTGAGAATATCTCGTTATAATCCTTCTTTGATTTGCTTAAGCATCTAGATAGAATGAAACTCCAAGTGCGAGTAAACAATCTCATCGAATGTACTCTACAGATATTTCCTCAAGGGCAAGTAGAAGTGGTCGTTTCTTACTCTTCCTTCTCTCTAGACATTCAATCAGAAAAATAATTCGATATGTACTTCATTTTCTCTCTTTTTCTTTTTATTCATTTTTATAACATCATATATTTAATTCAATAGAAAAAATTATTCTTTGTTTTATCATTTTTATGCTCCACTTTGCAAATTAAATTTTATTCATAAAAATAATTTTAATCACAAGATAAAAGTTTTGCAAGATATTAAATTTGCAAGATATAAAAAATATATTCTATTTTTCGGAATATAGTGAATATGATGAAATAATTTTTGAAGTTTTCAAATATAACTTCGATACGTAAAATATATTTTTATTTTTTTATTTAATATTATATAAATATATAAGTGTGTGTACATATATTCACTCAGAGGATATATGTATATATATATATATATTAGGTGTTGGAATTAATTCGTAGCGTTTTTTAATGAAAGACTGTTATTTATTTCACATGAACATTAAAAAATACATTAAGACCATTTTCATTTATCAATTCAAATATCTTAAAACGTAAATTTTAAAAGTTATAATATCTGAGGACGAATAATGACAAAAATAATTTTTTAAACAAATTTTCAAGATCATGTGAAAGTCATTGCCATTTTTTAAAATGAAATTATGATTTTTCTAATTTATATTATGTAAAAAATTATATAATTTTATTTTAAAAAGACAACAATGACATTCATATAATTATAACGAATTATTTTCAAAAATTAATTTTATCTTTATTCGTATCCCTCCAGACCATATAACTTTTATCTAAAAAGTTTCCTTCTAAAACTTATGGATTTTGAGATATTTGAACGGATTAGTTAAAATGATTCTTTTTCGTATATGTGTACATATATCTACATATATCAATATAAACTCAAACTTTTTGAAAGTAAATCAATAAAATGAATAAATTAAATTGCCTCAATAATACAATAAAACATTTTTATTTGATATATGTATATTATCGCTAATATGTGACGATATTTCGAATGGAATGGTTGAAAATACAAGATGTGAATTTTCAATAAATTCTTGATCAATTTGATAAAAATTCCAGCCTTATCACAGTGCAAACTTTCGATAGGTTATAGTCTGTCGTAAAGTTCGTTCGTAAAACCAAAAAGTATCCGCATAAGTTGAATTTCGAAAATGCTCTTTATGTAGCAGAGTGTCCTAAAGAAAAGTGTTACTTTTTGTACAATCGCGTTCTACGATCACAACCGCTGTTGGTGCAGATATATTCGACCTCTTTCGGGCTTGCATGTCGTGTATCATAAAACGGGCACACATAAAAGAAACATTGTTGAAGTAGACTATCATTCGTCTTCGAAACGTGAATCCATCATAAAGTATCATACTGTAATTTTCCACGTTCCAAAAAATTATACATGTGTGACGTAAGATGCAGTAATACATGTACGAGTGATGTATATTATATAATAAGGATAATTCAGGGCCTTTAACTTAAAAAAATTATACAATATAATAAAAGTTTCAACTTTTTTTTATTTGTTCAACAAATAAAAAAATTTCTAAATAAAATGAATATTATGTATCCTTTTTTTTCTGCTTCGAAATAATACGCTATCGAATAAATACGCTTTGTCGGAACTTGTTGAAAACACTTTACGTACGCAGAAATGCTCCATTTGTTAAATTAACAGTCAGGATTTCCAGAGAAAACAACCGTCTCTGTTCCGTCGTCGCGGTTTCCACACCGTAATGTTATTAACTCCACACAGAGGAGCGTAATCACGAACTACTTTCCAGTGGCTACACACGGCTATTATCAGCGATCCCGACAGAGCTCCATGGGAGGATGCGTGAAATCCGCCCAGGCTGATGTACGACGATCGATCCCATGTGCAAGCTTTACTTGTAACGATTACCCGCGTGGTGTATCCCTCGTGCAGAAGTGGGTCGTCTCTCGTTGGGGGTAATGACTCATTAACAAAGCTGATCGTGACAGATCCGCAATACTGCATGTTGCGGGCACGTATGGTAAACATACCTAACATATCGACTGTCTCATTCGTATCTATTGGTACGATGACGTGAACTCGGCGAATCTCCCGGCGGCGGCTCCCGGAATTGGCGGCCACGATTCATCGCTGCGCTTTGCGATATAATTCGCAAAATAGTTTGCCAACTGAATAAGTAGCATTAAGAGGGATAACGCGTTTATCCCGCGCGCCGAAGAATAAGACGCGAGATCCGCGATAACCAACGTCGGTTAGAGCGAAAGTTAGAGAAGAATTTCAGGTACAATCTGCCGTCACTGCCGCTGCACGTTAATGCCGCGTGCAGCGAAGAGCTAAGTATCTTGTAATCCCTCGCTTAAGATCAAGAACTTCCGAGCGCTAAACGCGACTTACCGTTAGCGACGGCTTTAACGTCATGTGAAAATTATAAGAGATACTTCGACGGCTCGTAGATAAGCGCCGCCGCGGTGAGCGAAAAGCCCGAGAGTGTGGAATTTAGTAAACGCAAATCAAATATTTAATCTAGCTGAGAATTGAGGCGTCATCTCGTAAATGCAATACTGCACAATCACACACACACACTACAGATTTTACTAACAAATTCTAAATTTAATTTCATCGTGCATTCAGAGAAAAAGACAATGATGCAACTATAAATGCGGCTGTGTAAGTTTTACACATAGAATTAATGTACGTAATTGAATAAACTATCTTACAGTTGCAATAAACAATTAAACAATTTATTTAACTATGTAAATTAATTTATATATATATATATAGAGAGAGAGAGAGAGAGAGAGAGAGAGAGAGAGAATAAGGCATACAATTTGCACATGTCGAAAACTTGGTAAACTATAAGTTATATAAAAAACTGTTATACACAAAAGTTACGTGATTTCGAAGGGACCATTACATAGTGCATAAATTTTTTTTATTAGTGGAGGCGTTAAAAATATTTCAAGATCAATCTCATTTTTTTAATGAAATATCTATTTTTTTACATAATACGATTTCTCTAATATTATGCATATAAGAGTATTAAAATGAAAGTATCGAAAAACCAATAGTTTATGAAATATTTTATATTTTAATTATTCCGGCACATATTAACATAGAATATTAAATATCTCGTAAACTATTAATTTTTCGATAATCGTCTCTTAATATTTTCATGAACAGAATAATAATATGAATCAATTGGTATAAAGAAAATACATAATTGCTTCAAAAAAATATGAGCAAAACGAATAATTTTTTTAATGAGCAACTGTATACATAAAATTTATTACAGTTATAGTGTAGTTGTCACTTTTATAATTACTATCATCATGTTTTTCTCTGAGTGTAACAACATTTGTGTAACTGCAACTTTAATCCATTTTTGACTTTTAATATTAAATATGAATGTAATTGTTGTAAGTAACCTGTATAAAGTTCTAAAACAAAAATATATAAATTAAAAGCTAAATTCATGATGGAAAAATAAGAGGATTTCGAAAGAGTCTAATATAGTGTTTCTGCAAGCTAATCGCTGTGCAAGATGACTCAATATCGAGATACTGATGTTTTCCACTATGGGCCACCGTGCATATTTTATGACATGGGACGTGTTCTGTTAGATACTAAACCGATGTCTGAAGCATCCCGACCGCAATGGATTACAGCCAAGTCATTATTCATCCCCGCTTTATACATTATTTCACACTTCGGCAAGCCTCTACCCGCAGTACCGGCATCAGGCCCCCATGCCTTCCTTTCTCCTATGTTTACGAGCATTTCGGCGGAAATGGAAAATGTCGAGAATTCGCTCAAGTGTCTCGGTACAAAGCTCGCGCTGCTGAAAGCAAAAGCAATCTGCGATGCTCGCGTTGCATTGGGAATAGCTTCCGTCTTCATCGCTTGACTCCGAGCAGTTTCGCGGTGAAATACGGGTGAGATGACGGAAGTCGCAGAAAGGACGGAAGAAAGGGAGTTGATTCGCGAAGAGTGGATATAGTCAACTTTAAATTTGATTGGTAGCGGCTTACCCGCCACCGGACTACTCCAATATTTTCTTCTGTCTGCGGAAAACACGTCACGAATATTCGATCGATCGTTAAAAAGCTCAATCGAGATTCATTCCCACAATATATTCGTGATATTCTTCTTGCTTGTAATCTGTATAATACTGTTAAATATATCAAAGGAATAATGGTAACCGAATCCCTTGAATTAAATAACATTTTGTTAATTTTAACTTTCATCAAGATGTAAATCAGTTCATTTTGGTGGTTAGTTTCCAAGTAAATAAGGTCTATATGTACAATATAACGTATGCACTTAGCAAAAAATAAACAGTAGAGTTCAATTCAGGACGTTTTCTTGATTTCAATTATTTAACTTCATTGCTTTAGTTAAATTAACGACACATTGGAGAGAAGTAATAGTGACCTACAAAAATGATTAAAAATATATACCTAATTCAAATTGGATGTAATGTGACATTATATGAATTTAACAGTGTATGTATCAAAATTTGTGCAAAAATATCTATCGCCTGAGAATTTTGTTTTGCTAAAAATATTTAATCTGAAACTGCCAATTTACTGCGAGATTACTACTAATCTGATTAAAAGATTATTTTTATTTAAACATCCCAAATCATTTTTATGATCCAACTTGCATTAATAATTCAATTACTTCAAGACCAGATAATTGGATTCGCCTGCCAGACTTTGTTGTCCGTAGTTTGACTTTTTATTATCGAGAGTTTTGATTTTTTAAAATGAAGATCTTGAGTCGCGAAAATATTTTCTTTCCATTATTACCATATTAGATTCATTTCGATCGTGGATAAACGAGCAGTCACAGTTGGCGTTTTTATCTTACGCGCACAAGTTTTTCACGTTTCCATCTGCTACGACCATTCATTGATATGTGCTTCGTTGGAAATGCAGTCGACTCGATGGAAACGACCGTACATACGTGTCGTTGAAACAACAACGACCGCGTAATGCAAAGTAAATATAGCGGACGGACGCGCGTCGCAAATTCACAATCACGTCATAACGAATCGAATGTTATTCTGAACGTTGCTCGCGCGCGAAACCCGCCCGCTAGTTAAATGGCTCTATATTCATGCCGCGGGATACGACACGAGGCGAGGGAGAGAAGCAAATGGCAATAAATTTAAATTGAATTGTTATATTTACACGCGCATCATAAATAATTGAAGTCGCTGCGGCCGCATCCGGGCACGATGTGCGCGAGCCGAAAACGCGTGCGTTCACGGAAAGTACACGGGATGGGGGAAATTGCAATTTGCATTTTCTATTGGTTGACTCGACTTAACGATTCTCTCGCCGACTAACGAGCATTACGTTTATATTATTCGACTTAACGACTTCCGCGTCGACTGGCGTGAGTATTGACACTGTTTCCGATTTGATTTTCATTTCACGCGATACAACGAGAATCACTTCCATGTACGCGCAACATGACTTCTTTTGGAAATCTGCAGTTCTGCGCAGAAAGAATTATTTTGCTGGAATATCTAAAAAATTAGCTAGATATAGATCCGAAAATAACTAACTTTGTTAGACTCTCAACATGATTGCGTAGGAATCTCAAGCATAATGAACAATGTTGCAAGAAGTTTTGACGTTATACCAGCAACCAGCTTAAGCGACCTACATAATTACTTTGATGGTCCAATAAAATTATTTTTAAATCCGTAGCTAACAGGATCTCGCACTAATTATGCGGAAAATTGAATTCCGGTGAAATAAATAGTTTTCACATATTATAGCTTATAATATAGTATAGTAAACAAAAAATGTTACGCACATAAGAACTTAATAATAGATAGTTGAGCTATGTTGTATCAAAGTTTTTTGTGTAAAAAATATCGGTATGATTTTAATATCATTCGAAGCCTAATCCTCACCATATTAGTGTGTTAATTAATATAAATGAATTAAGAGATAGTGTGGATTTAAAATCCCCGTTAAAACCTCGTCTGATATTGATGTTAATAACACCAATACAATGAGAATATTTACATAGATACCGCATGGTATTAAATCCGATATTTTTTAGAATACATTGTTATGAGAACAAGTTTTATCTTTGATACTCGTACATCACATATTCACAACATTATAAACTACAATATGGATGCAAAATATGAAAACTAATTCATTTCATCGGGATCCAATGTTCTAATAATATTCTATATAATTTATGCAGAATCCTTTTTAGGTGCTTCAACAAAACCATCCTCTCCCTGCCTAAATCATTTCTTCTAACATTATAGATAAACTTGGTAATGTTAAACTAATTCTATGAATCCGTCTAATTATGAAATGTAATCCGACGCGAGGCAGATCGCTTACAAACAGTTTACTTCTTTCGCATGAAATATCCCGTTAAACTATTCGCGATAATGCAGTCGCTTAACAGCCTATTAAGCATGGTCATTAAAAATTATCCGCGTAGATAAGCGTAATAAAATAATTTGCGTCGTTCGGTAACGTTACCTCCGTACGGAAAGCTTATACGCAAATTCATTCAAATTGCGGAACTATGACAGTTTAAGGCTGCAAACTGCTCTAAGCGGCGATTATATGGGCTCGTCGCGGCAGAATGACGCTAAACAGCCGCTTGCGCTGCCATTACCTTATGCGCACCATATATCGTTTACCATACGTTTACGGAATGGATGAAGACACTCTGTGCAAATTATGCAAATAATCTTAACGAGCATGACAGCCGCGCTTCATCTGTTCTGAATTGCTATTTCAACGTAAAGATAATGTAAAAGATAATGTAAAAAGTATTTAATGTAGAGGAAAATATGTAGAGGAAAGACTCCTATTATGAGATACCGAGTTCATTTTGGATAAATGCTAGAAGTCTATGGGCAGAATTTAAAAAAATAATAGATTATTTTGAAGAGAATTTAATATGCTTTAAGATAACGTTATATAAAATTTATATATATATATAAAATTCAAATTCCATTTTTTTTTTAATTAAAGAAATGTAAAAAGTGAGCAAATTACAAAATTAAAAAATTGTGCTAATATGAGATCCCTCAAGAAATTGATAGTAAAACGCAAATATCTGTATTGCAATTAAAAAAATTTATTTCATGTTTCTAAAATGCAAACAAACACAGCCAGCGTGCGTGAAAAATGAGCACGCGATAGATTATACCCAGAATTCGCTTTCAGGTAGTTGGTATCAAGCATCGCAGAAATAAGCATTCGACGTTCATTCCGGTTGTCCTTTTTATTATTGTACAATGTATGGGGACACTGATAGTGTCTCGGCGCTAAGACCCGGACGTGCCTCCTTTATAACATTTACTCTTTAGCAACGATTTTTATTACAACATAGAAGCATGGATTATTTCATATTAAAAATACTCTGGGTATCTCATATTATGATTTCCACGCCTTATGGTTTTACGATCATCAAATCTAACTTTTGTAATTAAACAATTCAACATATCCCATATTTTACTATACCCATATATTATGATCTCATCATGAAGAATTTATTGCCAAATATTTATTTATTTAAATAATATTTATTTAAATAATAAACAAGATTTAACGGCTCATCTCAATGAAACTTGAAGACATTCAATTTCTAAAATCTTTTTTTACAATGACTACACAGGCATGATCTAATAACGAATTTTCTACTAAATAGTTTTCTATCTAAGAGCAATAAATTTATGGTGGAACCAATAGATAGCGTTTATTAGTTTAGCGGAAACGCCGCTTTCTCATATTAGCGTCTATCTCATAATAGGGAGCTTTCCTCTATATATACGTAACAAAATTACAATAAAGCTGATATTAAATCAGCTTTTTACTTTTAAATTAGATCTACTGATTAGTACTTTTTCTTCTCTTTATTTTCTTATATTTAAGATTGCATTACACATTTATTTTTAAAATAACAAAATGTTAACAAAAATTATAGATTATTCTGGAAATTTTTAAGTAATATAAATAAGTAGTGACTGTTTAGAAGCTGAATCAAAAATTACTTCAATAAAAAGTAATATTGTTTCATCTATGCTTTAATGTAAAAATATGTTATAAAATACTAGCAAAAAATGTTATTTTTTTATATATAAATATAAGCATCATAAATATTTAAGTTGACTTACCTATGTGAAATTTCGTTACAACGTATTATAGTATTGTATAATAATTAGATGTTCTGTAAATAAACAAAATTTATATATTTGTTTAATTTATTTAAAATATAAATAGTAATACATGTGATAAAAAATTTGTGTGATACATCCTCAATACAAATATACATCTTTTAATATATAATTATATTCGACAACTTTTTACGGATCGAATCGAATGGAGATCCGTAAGTTTAACCATAAATGTAAAGTATAAATAAATCGCCTTCTATCTATAATGGCAGCTCGTAACGTGATGTAACATAACGAACCGTAAACTCGTAACTTGAATTCGTGTTTAAGTCCGTTCTAACTCTCTGTGCAATTTTGACTTTCGCAAGGTGTAAAAAGTTACTATTATTTATGAATGGATATTCATTGCGTTAAAAAAACAATTCTTGTAGCTTTGGTTGCAATTATTTTGCAGTTATTGCGGAAAGAGAAAAAAGACTGAAACGAAAATATTGGATTCTACCAATGTTGTTACAAGAAGAAGATCGTAAAAGAGAAATCGTCTCTCACGAGTGAAACGTTCTCGCAATTGGTTCACAGTTAACAGCCACATAATAATATATACGAAGCTAATATAAATTAATTGCACTTAAATTATAAAACATGTTACAGTACATTATTAAGCTATTGTATTGTTGTAACAACAAAATAAATTAATAATATTAACAAATGCATTTCCATTGCGTTCGAAGTTTCTGCAATGCTATACCACAAATTTTGTGATTTTATTCTATCTTTATCTTAATCAAGACTATTTTTATTACACATGGGAACATTTTTCAACTAGTTCCATTAAATACTGATCTCTGTCAAAAGAATCCGTTGCTATTGATATATGTGCACGGACAGAACGGTTTTGCTGAATTATTTACAAACTTAGCTAAATACAGATCTGAAAATAATTATATAGAAATATCAATCATGGTGAGTAATGCTGCAAAAAGTTTTAATTCGCGCAATTAGTTTGACCGTTCTACACAATTATTTTGATACTTTTTTGTATAAAACTATTTTCAGATCTTTATCTATCTAAATTCTGAAATACTTTAGCAAAATTATTGTTATTTCCGTGTGACTGCAAACATATAAGTTTATATTCTTTTTGAATGTAACTAACTTTCGTATCTTAGCACCATAAAAGTTTAAATAAACCAATTGTTATTTACATTTATGGTTACAGATCTCTGCAGATTGGATTCGCGCTTTTACTTGCCAACACATTATTTGCTGTAAATCGAATTATTTTGTCTTCCTTCAACCTTATTTTCGTATTTTCGTATTTTCTCGCGTCTTGGCTTTAACAGAGTCGCGCATTAGACGAGTCGCTAGTCGACGTTGCCCAAAGTAGTTAAGCTCCGTGCTTGGTCGGACAAACTGCACCGTGAAGCTCGGCCGCTGATTGCAGTAGCGATTTTCTGCTCGGGCGTTCATTTCCCCGCGCGGTGCGCATAAACTGTGCGAATGCATGCACGCGTCCGCGGCCGGTTCCCGTAGGATAAACGCGGAGCGCGGCCTGGAAATTACGCCGTAGTTACATTCGCGTAAACGTTTTTAATCTCATGTCAGCGGCAGTCGCTGCAACGTAAAATTAAGTACACTCGTTAGCGTGGGCGATGCCCGCTAATGCGGGAAAGATTCGGGCGAGCTGAGGCCGGCCCGCTCCGGCTTCTTATCTTTTTCAAGCGCGGCGACTCGCATTAATTTGCGATTTGCCCAGTGATGCCGTATTTCGCGGCCGGGTTAAATGCATAAATCGCCCGCGAAATAAAGCCAGCAATAATGCGCCGCGCCGGCGAGCTGGGGTCGCGTCGCGTCGCGTCGGTGAGTCCGCGGTAGCGTGATAAATCTTCGCTTTCGCGACGCGATAGATTATACCCAGAATTCGCTTTCAGGTAGTTGGTATCAAGCATCGCAGAAATAAGCATTCGACGTTCATTCCGGTTGTCCTTTTTATTATTGTACAATAACATTTATACTTTAGCAAACGATTTTCACTATAATATAGGAGCATGGATTATTTTATATTAGGAATACTCTGGATATCTCATATTACGATTTCTACGCCTTACCGTTTTACGATCATCAAATCTAACTTCTGTAATTAAGCAATTCAACATATCCCGTATTTTTCTATTAGTACGATCTTACTCTATCACTCATATCCCATATTTTACTATACCCATATATTATGATCTCATCATGAAGAATTTATTGCCAAATATTTATTTATTTAAATAATATTTATTTAAATAATAAACAAGATTTAACGGCTCATCTCAATGAAACTTGAAGACATTCAATTTCTAAAATCTTTTTTTACAATGACTACACAGGCATGATCTAATAACGAATTTTCTACTAAATAGTTTTCTATCTAAGAGCAATAAATTTATGGTGGAACCAATAGATAGCGTTTATTAGTTTAGCGGAAACGCCGCTTTCTCATATTAGCGTCTATCTCATAATAGGGAGCTTTCCTCTATATATACGTAACAAAATTACAATAAAGCTGATATTAAATCAGCTTTTTACTTTTAAATTAGATCTACTGATTAGTACTTTTTCTTCTCTTTATTTTCTTATATTTAAGATTGCATTACACATTTATTTTTAAAATAACAAAATGTTAACAAAAATTATAGATTATTCTGGAAATTTTTAAGTAATATAAATAAGTAGTGACTGTTTAGAAGCTGAATCAAAAATTACTTCAATAAAAAGTAATATTGTTTCATCTATGCTTTAATGTAAAAATATGTTATAAAATACTAGCAAAAAATGTTATTTTTTTATATATAAATATAAGCATCATAAATATTTAAGTTGACTTACCTATGTGAAATTTCGTTACAACGTATTATAGTATTGTATAATAATTAGATGTTCTGTAAATAAACAAAATTTATATATTTGTTTAATTTATTTAAAATATAAATAGTAATACATGTGATAAAAAATTTGTGTGATACATCCTCAATACAAATATACATCTTTTAATATATAATTATATTCGACAACTTTTTACGGATCGAATCGAATGGAGATCCGTAAGTTTAACCATAAATGTAAAGTATAAATAAATCGCCTTCTATCTATAATGGCAGCTCGTAACGTGATGTAACATAACGAACCGTAAACTCGTAACTTGAATTCGTGTTTAAGTCCGTTCTAACTCTCTGTGCAATTTTGACTTTCGCAAGGTGTAAAAAGTTACTATTATTTATGAATGGATATTCATTGCGTTAAAAAAACAATTCTTGTAGCTTTGGTTGCAATTATTTTGCAGTTATTGCGGAAAGAGAAAAAAGACTGAAACGAAAATATTGGATTCTACCAATGTTGTTACAAGAAGAAGATCGTAAAAGAGAAATCGTCTCTCACGAGTGAAACGTTCTCGCAATTGGTTCACAGTTAACAGCCACATAATAATATATACGAAGCTAATATAAATTAATTGCACTTAAATTATAAAACATGTTACAGTACATTATTAAGCTATTGTATTGTTGTAACAACAAAATAAATTAATAATATTAACAAATGCATTTCCATTGCGTTCGAAGTTTCTGCAATGCTATACCACAAATTTTGTGATTTTATTCTATCTTTATCTTAATCAAGACTATTTTTATTACACATGGGAACATTTTTCAACTAGTTCCATTAAATACTGATCTCTGTCAAAAGAATCCGTTGCTATTGATATATGTGCACGGACAGAACGGTTTTGCTGAATTATTTACAAACTTAGCTAAATACAGATCTGAAAATAATTATATAGAAATATCAATCATGGTGAGTAATGCTGCAAAAAGTTTTAATTCGCGCAATTAGTTTGACCGTTCTACACAATTATTTTGATACTTTTTTGTATAAAACTATTTTCAGATCTTTATCTATCTAAATTCTGAAATACTTTAGCAAAATTATTGTTATTTCCGTGTGACTGCAAACATATAAGTTTATATTCTTTTTGAATGTAACTAACTTTCGTATCTTAGCACCATAAAAGTTTAAATAAACCAATTGTTATTTACATTTATGGTTACAGATCTCTGCAGATTGGATTCGCGCTTTTACTTGCCAACACATTATTTGCTGTAAATCGAATTATTTTGTCTTCCTTCAACCTTATTTTCGTATTTTCGTATTTTCTCGCGTCTTGGCTTTAACAGAGTCGCGCATTAGACGAGTCGCTAGTCGACGTTGCCCAAAGTAGTTAAGCTCCGTGCTTGGTCGGACAAACTGCACCGTGAAGCTCGGCCGCTGATTGCAGTAGCGATTTTCTGCTCGGGCGTTCATTTCCCCGCGCGGTGCGCATAAACTGTGCGAATGCATGCACGCGTCCGCGGCCGGTTCCCGTAGGATAAACGCGGAGCGCGGCCTGGAAATTACGCCGTAGTTACATTCGCGTAAACGTTTTTAATCTCATGTCAGCGGCAGTCGCTGCAACGTAAAATTAAGTACACTCGTTAGCGTGGGCGATGCCCGCTAATGCGGGAAAGATTCGGGCGAGCTGAGGCCGGCCCGCTCCGGCTTCTTATCTTTTTCAAGCGCGGCGACTCGCATTAATTTGCGATTTGCCCAGTGATGCCGTATTTCGCGGCCGGGTTAAATGCATAAATCGCCCGCGAAATAAAGCCAGCAATAATGCGCCGCGCCGGCGAGCTGGGGTCGCGTCGCGTCGCGTCGGTGAGTCCGCGGTAGCGTGATAAATCTTCGCTTTCGCGAGGATGAAGGAAGGAACGTTTCGCGAGTGTTTCCGCGCGAGCGCAACCTCGGATTACTTAATGCGGAGATTACGGGCCGTTGAACGGAGAGCTGTATAACTAATCTACATCGCACACGCAATAAATACGAAGCGTACCGCACCGCGAGACGTTATCGCGTTCGAGACCGTAAAGTTCTCATTTGTAACGGCCAAGCGCCGATTTTACTGAATTATCCCTTTCGCCCTCAGGATTTCATAATTTCATTTTCGTGGTGCAATACGCAAATCGCGCGACTCTAAAGTCTTGGTAATACGAGTATTTATAAAGAATTAATTTTATTTCGCGCGCATTCTCTTTAACATGAGATCTGTTTGCTCTGCTTGCACCTTCTGCACTCAGAATCTTTACTTTCTCTTTCTTTAATGTTCAAATATATATTTAGATGGGTTTTAATGGATTTTCGGTTAGATCGATGGGTTTTTTACAATAAGTCGTTAATCACTACTCATATCCAGGGTTGATAAAAAACATGTTTTAAAGATATTTTAAACATGTTTTTTTTAGTCTCTACTATTTAAAACATCTTCGAAACATTACAAATATATTTAAAAAAACAATATTATGTTAAAAAAAAACATTTTTTACCAATCCTACTCATATCACACTATTTATAACTATGATAAATTAAAGTTATAAATTTTAGGAAATATAATTGATAAAACTGTTCTGGTCAGTTTTCTCGATAAAAATTATAGACACGCATTGCTTTTTGATCGGTTAGTCATAACATAATTAAGTTTTAAATCGTGAGAAATGAAGTTCTTTGTCTATCTCCACGCACAAGTCACTGATTACCAACTTATTGGGTGCTTTCAGTACTATTGGCATATTCCGTTAGATCTACAAATATAAAAACAGACCAAATAGTGAGCAGTTGTAGTACTTAATGCATTCATTATTGCCTTAAGGCCATAGCATATAAAAAATTTAAGCGGTAAAACGTAAACAGTAAGCGAATTGACCAATCACAGTAGAATCTGTAAGGCTATAACATAACGTGTTGATTTCTTTACTCCTTACGTCTTACTGTCTTAAGTTTTTTGTGTGTCATGACCTTTATAACACACTATTTGCGAGTGAAAACCGAACCATAGATACTCACTGAAATCATTCAAAGCGGTCGCTCTAAGGATGAAGCATTTGAATATTCATTCGATATGATTTTTTTTGTGATATATTTAAATTAATTTATTTAATTGAGTGCAATTAAAAATATGGAGATTGAAATTAGTTTAGATTTGACTCTTAATAATATCATCGATTTTATAAAGGAGACAAAACGGTCGTTGATTGAAGGAGAAGTTGTTTTTAAAGCCGATCGTATAATAGTATGTGGTTACACTGAGAAAACTAATCGCTATGTAAAAATAGTTGCTGCTTGTCTTCAATCATCATTTTTGAAGGGCAATCTTCATAAAATTGAAGTGACAATCTCAATCGCGAATGATCAGCTTTAAAAATAGCCTCTCCTTCAATCAACGGCCGTCTTGTCTCCTTTACAAAATCGATAATATTATCAAGAGTCAAATCTAAATTAATTTCAGTCTCCATATTTCTAATTGCACTCAATTAAATAAATAAATTAAGTTCAAATGTCACAATCCGATATATCATGTCGGATCAATATTCAAATGCTTTATCCTCAGAGCGACCATTTTAAATGATTTCAGTGCCATCGATCCATGATTCGGTTTCCACTCACGAATCCACATTACTGATTCACTTACAATTCGCTTCCGACTTCTGATCTATTATTAACGACTTATTTATTGCGGAACGCTTACAAGTATAAAAAATTTTGCGGGAATTTCAAATGGACAAATTCATGCTCCACACGTTTCTCGTTTCAAGTCGGACGATATTATACAGCACATGCATCAGCGACAGAGCTGATCCTCTTGGACAAGTATAAATCGCGCCAACCATTATGGTCCACCATCAGCGGCACGGCGGATCGTCGCCATGGGCGTGTCGCCATCAGCGCGGAAGCGCGGGTTATCCCCGAAATGCGATACGAGCAAGCGTGCGAGGCTGTGCGCAGTGTTGATTATGATCGTAAATAACAATCGTGCACGCCATCGACGTTTACCCGATGTTATGCGCGCGTTGCGCCGTCTAGGTACATACCCTACCATCGGCACGACGCCCGACGGTTAGATCGACGGGAGAACGATTATCTATCAATCATAAGCACGCACACGCACACTATCGGCCTCTGATTCGCGCGTCGCACGGTTACAGTTTATTATTTGCGTCGGGTGATCGGGTGTACCCGAAGCGCGGCGACGGCGGCGGTGGCGGGCCTGTGGATTTGACAGGCCGGATTTCATTAACACGGTGGCGACAATGCGAGCAAATACGCAAGCGAGCGAGCGAATTCTCGCGAGTGCGCACGTGGCGCGTCGTCCTGTATCGTCACGGTTATTCGGATACCTCGGATGTTCGTTCGGCGACCAATGCATTCGATTCTAATTTATAATGCGTACACCCCGAGGTGTCGCTTATGATCGATAATGTATCTGGATATCGCGACGATAGCCACCGTCCGATCGAGAAGCACAACGCGAATTTCCGCGAGCTATGTGTAAATGATAACGAGAGCAATATATATGTATATTCTCATAATACCCCACTTTCTGATTAAATTTGCACACGTCGATTTTCATTATGCATACTGCGTATATTATTTTAATCATTTTAACATAATCGATGCGTATCTATTAAAATGCATCTACGTCAGCGTTAGTGTTAAAAATATGATAACGACCAATTTGATTTAATAACAAACACATTTGTAAGGTGAAAAAATTAATCGATCGTTATTAAATGTTATTCGAATTACAATTGTTAAATGTAATAAATAAAGTAATTTAAGAAACCGTATATATTAAACGATTGAAAAATTGAAATAATTATAACTGCAATTAAAGAGAGCGCCGTCCGTGTCATAATATTATTATTTTATATTAATTCTCAGGGTTACTTACAGTTTTAAAATAAGTATTCGCACACATGTTCCTTTTAATATAATTAATATTGATAAAGCAAATTAAGTGAGTGATTTTCTCGCTAGTCCAATAGACCTAATATCCAATTCGTGTTCGACAAATCGACACGACAAATCGTGCTTTTACATGGGTAGAGGCAGCCACCGAAGTGATAAAATAATTGCTAATCGAGATGTTCTGTGTGCAATAACGTGTTAAGACTAACCACTCGATTCAAATGCGATTATTGGATCAACTCAGGTATATATTCGTTGAGTGACACGTTATTAAGCAACAATGATGGTGCCCAGACTAATTTATAATTTATGCGCTGAAGCGTGATCGTGATCGGGTTAGATTAACGCGATAGAACTCCCACGTCGTGTGCATCAATCAGACGACGATGCAAATTCGTTGCGTGTGCGTTAACGAGAGCTATATCGTTTTCCTGATATTAGCTGAAATGCATACAATGCCTCTTGATTAGCAATTTTAACTATATCGCGCGCTAAGTTAGCGTCATCGAATGACATTTCACTTTGTTATTAAATATGTCATAATTTCATCACGATATTACATGTATAATTATAAACTTATTTTTCGAGTACATATTAATAACAAGTTTATTAAATCAATTTATGTTAACATAAAGCTACTTTTCGTAAAAGCAGCCTCAAAGAGCGCTGTAATACATGTCAAATAGATCTGTTAATTAATTTGATATTTCATTCGCAAAGTGAAACGTACAAGATAATATCGTTTGATGCGTTTCGGGATTAAAATTAAATTTTCGCGGGTACGTGTGAAATTCATATCGCAGCCTCATATCACTGCAATATTCCGGCGATCTTTCTCTCTCTCTCTCTCTCTCTCTCTCTCTCTCTCCTCTCTACCGATATTCTCTATTATCTCCAAATTCATCGGCTAATAAATAAAGTAAGATACATCGTAAGCCCTTAAGACAATGCGACGGTTTTAAGACGAGCGACTCGATGTTATTCTTCTCGATATTATGCATGGTTATTATACGGACGGTTTAAGCGGAAACACACACACACACACACACACACACACACACATATGTATGTGTATAAGCGTCAAGGATGGCTAAAGATGCATACTGTTCAAATACTCTCACAAAAAACATGCATCATGATGTTTAGCTCGAAACCGCTGAAAGTTCTATGCGGTAGTTCATAAATTCTCCTGTCAAAGACCACAGAGTGTTTATGACAGTTTAAATGCCGCTTACGTCTTGCGTGAGCGAAGGATTTTATCTTTATGAAGCGTCGCTTTTGCGTAAATAAAGACTTCTTTATTATTTCTTTACGAAATACAAAAATCATTAAAATTACACAACAACCAAATAAGATATAAAAAATCGGTAAACATTGTAAAACGTATGCAAATAAATAATAGTATAGAAATGGAGACATCGCCTGGTATATTTGTGCGCAAACATTGTAGGCAAACTAATTTCGCTACCCATTGTATGTTGTATATAGAAGTTAACACGAAATGATATCTCTCGCGAATCATCGCGCTTTAAAATTCATGAGCCTGATATGCTATAGCCAAACGAACGGTATTGCGAGCGCAATATATTTGCACTATGTTATTGGAATAAATGTGCGATACCTGTGTTTGCGATAAATAGAGATAACTAGTAGCTAACTTGATAACTCGATTGCTCGCGATTAATGTTATACGCCAATCGTACACTAATAATAATAAGAATTAAATTAGACAACTTTTAGAAAAAATAATTATAAATTATCAAAAAAAATATAAATATAAATATAAATAACGTATATAAACAATAATCTTATCTGGAATATTTAACGCATAGTAAATAATTTTATTTCTTGTGTACGTTAATTTATTTCTTATTTTTATTGATTATTTATAATTTTTTCTAATAAAATTTATTTATTTAGTCAATTTAGTGTATGCTAATCTAAATTAAATTAAACAGTTTTTAGAAAATATATAAATTATTAAATGAATTACTTTAGTTATCTCTATTCGAGTAACCGGCGCGTAGATATTATTAATTATATTAGTCATATATTTCAATTTTATTTATTTCTTATTTCTACAAAAATAAGTACTATTGTATACGTGTATGTATTTTTTTGACCTTTTTTTATTACAAATTAATTAAATGATAATGGCTACGAGTCAATGCAGGCTGTTAAGTGCTAATAAATGAATTTTAATATTACAATAATTTCAATTCTGCTGCTAAACGTTTCGACCATTAGATCATCCTTAATAACATAAAAATATATAAATAAAAAAGACCGCAAAATTACAATAGTATCAAATAATATAAACATGTTCAAATATAATTTATAACAAAATTTATAACAATTTCTATAATTAAAATTACGAAAGATTTACTTCTCTCGTCATCCTTCCAACATTTCTCCGCATGTGATAAAGATACTTCCGTCCAACCAATGTCTCCTCGCAATTGCGTGGCCAATTGTTAAATAATAAAAAGTATAAAAATTATATCGTATCAAAACGGACTTTGGTAGACTATAAATAATCGACGTTAATTTTTAAAAAATCAAATTGTAAATGTCCTGAATTAATAAATGATTAGAATAAATTAATATAATAGTTGAATTGAAGTAGTAAAAAATAATTTTAATAAGTTTTCAAATAATTGAAATAAATTTTAATCGTTATACCTATTTGTGCAACTACTTGTAAAACGATTGCAAATTCTCATCAATCGTCGGTGGTGTACATACATATGCCATAAAATTATGTTCTCAAATCGTCAATTAATAAAATTCGAACGTGCGAAAAAAAAGATAAAAATTTCTCTTCTCTTATATATGTTCAATTTGTCACAATTTATCACAAAATAAATCAATAGCATGAAAGTAAAGCGAACAATTACACAGCAAAGAAAAGGAGAATAATGTTAAGAAAATCAAATAGAAGGGAAAAAATTAAGTAATGGAAAGACAACAAAGAAGGGGGATAATTAAGAAGGAGATAACAACTGTAAAGTAGGGATATAGGAATCAGAAAGGGATTCTGTGTCACTTCAATCCATGCTCTTGTTTCTTAATTATGTATCATTTCTGAAGTCAATCTTTTTTTATAAAATGATTCACTGTCTAATATTTTTATGTCATCCCATTTAAAGTCATGTGCGTCAAGCGATGGTTAGAAAGTACTGATGGTGAACCTATTTTTTTATTGATGTCACTCACATGTACAGATATTCTAGTTCTTAATTGTCATTTAGTTTGGCTTACATATGTCGCATCATGAGATCAAGAGATCTTATAAATTACAAATAGAACAAGTAACAACTCTCAAGAACATCAAATGTAAAAACAAAGAAGGGTTGATGAAGGTTTATTCGCGATACTTAGTGCGAGAATAAAAATTTATTACCAGTTCGAATGAATATATAAATAATTATGCATAGACGTTTCAGCTTGCCTTCGAGCCATCATCAGTGGGTCTAAACATTTATTGCAATTTTCTATATCCTTTATGGCGAGACGGAAGAGTGACTCAATCTCCTTATTTTATTGACACAAGGTTAGCAAGTCCAGTGACAACGAATGACAGATGAAAATCCATATAGCCATGAAAGTTGTGTCCTTTTTGTAAAGGAAATAATGCGAAAATTTTATCCTTTTAATTATTATTTATATTAATTGCTTAATATATTATATTATATTATAATATTACATCGTATTACAATATTTATATTCATATATTTATAAACAATTTTTTATCGAGATATTACAATAATTACGTAAATATAATTACACTGTTGCAATTAAACAATACTTTATTTTGTAAAACATAAATATGTGCATAATGGAATTATATACATATTTATAATAACAATAATTATATTAGAACTCTTGAATTTTAAACAATACAAAGAGCTAAATATAGTAGGCTAATGAGAGTCAGCAACGATAAATGGCGCAATTATCTAATGAACGATCAATAATCAGATATTGAATTAATGTCTTCTTTATTTTGAACGTTTTGACTCTCTTTGGAGTCCTTCTCAGCAAGAATGATACAAGTATAATTAGCTCACATGTCCATAATGCTTTTATCTCTTTGCATTGTACATATTTATCTTATAAATTATTTTGTGATGCGACATATGGTCCAGTGTATCCTTGCCTCGAATGCCTTTTTTTATTCTCTTTAATCGTATTTCTCTTTAATTATACGTGACGTGCGAATATAATATGAGTAACACTCGTCAAAACCAATCTGGTGCATTTTCGCGAGACTGTCCGTTTTGATAAAAGAAAGCGAATGTCATAACACACAATTCACGTTAACCAGACAATTAACTAAAGCAATTCACACCGCTACTGTCGCCGCCGTTGTATACACGAACACTTGTAAGGGAAACTGGAGCCAGTTGTCATACGAGATTGATTCTTTAAAAACTAATAAATTAATCAATACATGTTAGAGTCAATACAATTAATCATACATGACAGAGAATTCTCTCCTTTTTATTTAGAGATTATGTTTATTAATATAATATTTCATACAGATATTTTTGTTTATTATATATTGTATCTTATAGGAACTATGATACGAAAATAAGTTATGTATATTTTGTGATTAAAATAATTATCTTACTTATGTTAATATAATTACTGTTATTCTTTGAAAAATAGAATTGACATTAAAACAAAAACTATATTTTTTGTATCCGTATAATATATGTTATAAAACATGTTATAAATTTATAACTTGGGGAATGTGTGACAATCAATCCCGAACATGAGGCTCATATTTTTTAGCCAGTGTTATTAACATCAGTTTTATTTAATATTGAATAACTTATTTATACGATATAATGTATGATATTTAAGAATAACATTTTTTTTTAATATCTAAGAGATAGTACTATAAAGGCGCCGTCTTATTAGCACTGATCAGAATGATGAATCCGATTTTTCACTAGAATTGAACATTCCATTCCGTAAAAAGTTTCTCTAGAAGTCTCATGTGGAGAGCCAGAATGGAATGGAAACGGAACGGAATATCGTATCGGTTGCAAGGTAAATAAGCTTAATTAGTCGATATTTCATTGTTTAAATGTGCTTAATTAGTCGATATTTCGTTGTTTAAATGAAGCTAACATACATAATTTATGCAATTATCTTGTCCATAATATTGAGAGCTCATAAATACTGAATTGTAAGAGTGAATATACATTTTGTTACAAATTTCATTCTGTTCCGGCTACACGTCTAGAAAAACTTCTTATGAAATGGAATGCTCAATTCTAGTATAAATAGTAAGAAATCCGATCTGTCATTCCGCTCCGTTACTCCGATCCGTGCTAATGGGATGGTACCCTAAAAAATATAGTGTTTCAAAATTTTACATCCACTTTTTCCAAGAATTATTATTCGAAAATTGTCATTCAGTTCCGATCTTCCCTACATATATCCTTTTGCCCCTATTTCTATATGCCATGTGTCGCGTATCGTTATATACGAAAATATCGCAATAAAGTTCCGCTTGCAAAGTGAACGATGCGCGTCGAGACTTGCTGAATGCGCGAAAAGTTCCTCGCAATGATCGATCGAACTTACGACCAAAGAGCAAAGATTTACCGCCTCGTCGTTTTCAGAGCAAACGTTCGGACAACGCCTGGATTAAGTCCGCGTGATGGTCTTTTTTTCAAGTCATTATGGCACAAGTTCTCCTCTAGTGCAGTTAATCGTTAAAACGCAGATATTTCTTAGGGCGAAACTCATTTGAAAGTAAATCGCTAATTTATGTCGCTTCTCATGAGTTAACGTGGAATAAAAAAAGAAGAAAAGAAAAAAAGAAATATTATATACTTAATTTAATTAATCATTCGGATATTGTAAAGATGCAGATCTTCACTCTTATTTGGACTCCAGTGAAATCATGTAAAATTGTAGTTGTATATTTTAATTGTAAACTATAAAAGATTCAACACTAACTACCTGTATGGATAATAAATTAAGTTCCGATAAAAATGTGGTAATTTTATAAATTATAAACAACATTATGTGAAAATTACCTCATTACATCGGAGCTTTTTAAAAGAACGCATCGCAATACAGTAACAATTTTGAAAAGCAGGCGATCTTCAGTGAGATTAATTAAATTTCTAGTTTTTAAGCCAGAGAAAAAACTGGCAACCATATTTATAATGTGTAAACAAAGATGTTATAGATACAAGATTCAATAATGAATAGTTTTTGAACTATGGTGGCATCACAAGTGCTTACAGACGTACATCATACCTCAAAAGCTATCCATTATTGAGCACTTCTAATTGAATTTTGGGTCTATGATCTTTTGTTCATCACAAGCTACATTATTGTGAAAACTAACTCATTTCATCTCACTCCATAAAAATCTCTAATTTTGCGTAACTATATTTACTCTCTAAATCTCGTGGAGTGAAATCTTACTCGAAGAGACTGAAAATTCAGCCTGTCTTGAAAAAGGAGTGAAAATCCACCATTCTTGAACAAGAGTGGCCATATTTTCATTCTTTTTTCAAGACAAGCTGAATTTTCAGTCTCTTCGAGTGAGATTTCATTCCACGAGATTTAGAGAGTAAATATCGTTACGCAAAATTAGAGATTTTTTGAAGCGTAGATTTCATAAATTTATCTAACTTATTATCTACAAAATTGTTATAAAATAACGATCGTGAGAGACTTGGAAAAAATGCAATTTACGATGTTGCTACGTAGCTCTAGATTTTCAGATGAAAATAAAATGCGAATTTTAATTTACTGCGTGCAATTATCCGACGGAACTGGCACAGCCACAGTGTTTCGATTTATCGACCTCTTTCTTGACCTAATCAAGTAGATGCGCGTACATCGTTTCGTTCAATGCACCGGACGGTTCATGTGGTCGCCAATTCGCGCATAGGATGTCGAAAGGAACATAAAACACTTCGTTAGTTTTTCCAGAAACGAACAATCGTAAACACGAACGATCGTAAACAAAAAGATCGTGTAATTACCATAGTAATGGCGCTGATTCTAAGACTGCAATTGAATCGACTTTTAAAATACAAAATTAAAATTGCTAGTCTTCAGATCTTAAAAATTCTTGTCAAATCTCAATTAAAGCTTTGACGTGTAATTTTGGTTCTTTACATTCAATCAAGAAAGACGGTAATGGCTCGCACCAAGTGAGGGCGCAGCCCCGTGTCTTTTACGCGAGTCAGTTGTGAGCATTGCAAAGTATCAGTTTTTTTAATAAAAGCTGGACCGATCGAATTCTAAATATGAGCTTAATCAATAGCTTGGGTTCAAATTATATAAGTTTATTTTATCTCTACGTGTCCTACAAATCGTAGATATCGTGATGCGAAATCCGAAATGTCAAAATTATATGTGTAAAATACGTCACAGCCTCAAAAAGTCATCTCCTTTTCATATTTTCGACGATAGATGGCACTCGTATATTGCTCTCATTTAAAACATTTATTTATCTATAATTTTATTAGCATTGTATTATATCGACATTTCACTGTATAGTTACTTTAATACTTTAATAAGTTACTTTTAAACGTCGCGAATTGGTAATGGTATGAATATATATAAATAATGATGATTCACATGTCAAGCAGTCAAGCGGCCCGTTTCATATTTTTATACACTTTAGATTAAAAGTACTCAGAAACTAAAGCCGCAATCAAAACTTTTATTATATAATGTCATCGGTATCTTTTCGACATCAAAATATAATAAGGTGATCGTCAAATTATATTTTGAGGTTTAGCAGTGCCAAGTTTTTTACATAAAAAATTTGGTTATTTTAATAAAATTTTCTCATTTTATGATGCTTCGTCTTTAATTTTTTGAGATTAAATGTTGTATTCCATTGCAAATAGAGGAGATTAGGGTCAGTTGAATATAGGGGTAAGTAGAATAATCGAGGCTACATTAAAAAACAGAACACGCGAGACATGCGTAAACGTATCTGAGCACGCAGCAGCGACTGCCGCTAAGTCTACATCTGCCGCTAACATCTTGTTGTGAACACATCTGAGAATATAGAAGTTATGCCACAAAAATCATATATCTAAGTAAATATTTTTATTCTTAAAGTTTTTGTTTTACTATCATATATGATTGTCTGAGATATTTGATTTCTACTTAGATAGTAAGTGTAATTTCTTACTTAATAAAGCCAACAGATTTTTTTGTTTATGTGTCTCTGTTATCGTATATTGTTAATGTTTTTAAAAAATGAATGGATGGGGATAGTAGACTAACCACAATATGGAACTGTATGACTTATTTAGTGACGATTCTTATAATACTTATTCAAAACTTTATTTAAAGAGATTTTCCTTAGTGGTAAATGTTATAAGTTCTCTCATGTCCAATCTCGAAAACTAGGCTTATTTGATATGTTTTTGCACGAAATGAACAAATTTTGTAAAAAGAAGTATTATTTGCCATGCGAAGCGAATGTTTGTGTTTAAAATATATTTTTATAAAAGGTTTATTAATATGTAGCCAAAGATGTAGCTTAAAATACATTAATCTTTATTTTAATAATCTTAGTCAAATTACCTCGGTCCCGAAGCTAGTTGAATCAGATAGAAAAATGCATTTTTTTCATATTAGTTTAATTCATATTAGTTATTTTTCATATTATCAGTTTCTCCTTATTATTAAAATATTATTAGGTAGTCAAATGTATGTAGTAACTGGTGTAGAATTCATTTTTTCGATAAGTCTCTTAATTTTGTCTGTAAAAATTTGAAACTGAAAAATGAGTCTATTAGCTCCGGTTTCCCCTATAAAAGATTCTTGAATAGAAAGATGAAGGTACGTATCACTTTTTCTCGTTAATTAAATGTTATATGTTGCAATAAAATATATGTTTCTTTTGCAATTTACAAAATACAATAGTATATGTTATATGTTGCAAAAAAATATATTCTTTTTGCAATGCGTGCAATTTAAAGATTTTATTTCATTTTTTTTAAATATATGTGTACGTAATTACTGAGGGGTAATTTATAATAAAAAATTAACAATATTACTACTTGAATTATATTATGTAACGGTTTTTTTAAATTTATGTTAGTTTTGTATGGGTTTATACGAGGTACACGCACATTTGGCGCCTTTTTTTTTTACCTTTTTTTAAAAAAGTAATGTTGAGTATACATTTACATCAATTTATTAATGCTACAAATTTTTAAAAAGATTTTATAAAATTTTATAAAAAGAAAGTAAAGATGATTTTTAGGAACAACGTTAAGATTTAACGTTGAAACTGATAAAACTATTTCTTTCTCAGTAATGATACTCAAATCATTATAGTAATGATATGTTATAATAATGTTTCTATATAGAAAATATAATATAATATAAATAGTATAAAAGTTGTGAATTTTATGCCAAGTATTTGATGAATTCTCATGTGCTTCTCGTTTCCTGGGTTATTATGTATCGAGAAGAAGGATCATAACTCAACTTGTTTCGCTTCATGCACTTAAAAACGAGGTACGTGAGATATTATTTTCATTTTAAGTTTGTTCTTTGCACCTTGAATTTACGATCCCGCATCTTGGCAGATTTCGATTTGAAAAAAGCGGTTAATATTTCAGCAGATGTTTCTGGCAGAAAATATCTGTGGAATGGATACTAAAAATATAAACTAAAGAAATAGAAATAAAATTATCATGGATTAATATAAAAATTCGCTCAATATACGTGAGTCAAATTTACCAAGTATACATACGTGTAATTTATATTAACAGAGGATAATATGTGTAGTACGCTTTTAACTTTTATATATGCTTGTGAAACAAGTATTATGCTACAATCCAATTAAAATTGCATACACACCAAATGAATATAATATAATAATTACATTAAATAAATTATGCAAAATAAATTATTAATGATTTACAAAATCAATCGCATGTAATTTTAATATAAAAGCATAATACAATAATGCCTTTACTTCTCTCGAATATCACAAACAAAAATTTGATTATAAGTTGAATTTCCATTGGTTATAAAAAATAATAAATGTCAAGCTAAATGTAAATATTAATGGCAAATTTTCGATCAGGGTAATACGGAGAGACGCCACGTCAAATAGTTTGACGGAGTTACGTCATAATTTGCCACAAACTAATTCCAAGCGAGATCGACGTGCCAACGTGGAGAAATTTAATTTTCGGTCAGCGTGCATCCGCCGTTTAATTACGCCAAGTTCGAACGTCTGGCTTCTCTAATTCGTCCAAATAGAGGAGCACGCATGTGGACAGAAGCCAAGTTATATTAGGACGGTCGTGGGTCAATTAAGCGTCGAACTTTGTCAAGCTCCTGACATTAAAGTATACGTGCTCTAGAAGCTTGCAAATTACTTCGTAGATGCACTTCGTACCTGTAAGTATTTCAAGTACCAGGTATTGTATAAAGAGATGTAATAGATCTCAAACTTCAACTCGTTTCTTACATCAATGAAAAATATTTCTATGAAAAATAAAATATATTGGAATTATTATAGAGAGTATTTACGATTATACTAGTACACACATCTTGAATAATTTTTAGCACAAGAAGAGAAAATAACTTTTTCTAACGTATTTTAAGACGCTGTGTCCGAATCTGTCACTAGAAAGATTTCATAAAGTCGAATTTTTAAGATATAGCACATGTTGATTTTAAATATAGTATTCCTTTCCGAGTAATTTGAGTGCGATAAGTGATGAGCAAGGCGAACGAATTTCCACTAGGATTCGATGATAATTGAGAAACGTTGTCAGAGAGAGAGATATATCGAGATGAAAACATGTCGGGTGATTATTGCTGAACTTTAAAACGTGAAATCAATTTAAAAGCATATAATTAAATGTTTAAAATTTTTTATTTATTTTTATTTAAATTTTTTCTAATTTTAATAAATTTTCGTTATATTGAAAATAATTTCTTTTCTTTATGTCCCAAAATCTAATGGAAATATTTTGATGATAGATTCGGACTTAGCATTGAGAATTATTCTAGAAATCATCTTTATATGCTTTTGCATAAAACTTTGTAAACTATAGTTATCATTTGTCTTACCAATATTCTATACGAGTAATTATGATACGTGAGGTGCAATGAACATAGCTAACATTTCAGTAACACTTTTACAATCGTTTCGGTGGAATGTAATTTCGACTAATGGGTCCTACAATTTTTAGAAGTCGTTTTTTTGCTGCGTACGCACGCTTTTTTAGGTCAGCAGCAAATTGCAGTTTGTAAAAAGATCGGTTGCGAGCGCGGAGTCATATTCGCTCGGTCGACAGATCTAATCGAGCAACGCAGCAAACTCGAAGAGTAATGATCCTCAGCGACTCGCCTCTGCGATTTATCGACACGACTTGAGTGACGTTAGCAGACATTTAACTTCGAAGACGAGCGAAACTTCGCGATGCTTCTTACGGAAAAACGTACTCGTTTCTCCGTTACCGCTTTTGTCAGAAAAATAAACGCGGTTGATGCACGACGTATATTGTCCGATTCAATTGCAAACTCGACGTAAAAATGGCTGCCAAAAATACGAGATAACACATAAACCAATAAATCTCAGAAAGTACTGTTTCCTATACGTGTAGGAAGGAAAAAAAAATGAATTAGAAAAAGAATTGCTCCTTATATCCGTAGGGGACTATCGCGCGAACGACATTGAAATATCCCTGACAAAATAAATTGTCTGTAAGTACTAGAGAGTTCAGCAAAGCGGCAATGATTCCGGAGGATCAGAGAATGCCGGAAATCGCCCATGCCTACGGGCTGGTCTGGAAGAAAATTGTTGCGCTGCGCCACGCGCCGGCATAATACATATATATCTCGAAAACGCCGCGTCAGCGTCAACACGGACCTCTTCGTAGGGCTCGCTCGCGACATCCGTTACAATTCGACGTGACGTTGGATATAAAGGAACGTACGTCGCGCCGAGGATGAATTGTGGCACAGGATTCCACGGGATAACCCGGCGCGATATTATAAAACTGTCGTAACACGTGGCGATCATCCCCTTTCGTATTAAATCTAACGTCGCCTTTGAAAGATGGCGAGCAGACAGACGCCCGTGCAGCAGTGTGGCGATCCCGAGGCGTTTGTCACGTCTGTCATTTCGCGGAAATTTATGTCTCCTCGAAGATCACCTACGCACAACAAACACCACCAAACGCCATCGCATCGGTGCTACCGACGCGGTGTAGCGTGGCGCGATCGTCTCTCGCGTGTCTCGCATCCATACTTTATGCCAATCTTACCGGCGCGGCGGACGCCCCGGGCGCTTTCAGACGGAGAATCCTTCCATTTACTTGGCCCACCTGCCTCTCTCAACTCGATCGAAATGACTATGGAACAGCGTATCCGCCGTAGCGTTCGCTCGTTCGCGTTTATTCCTTCCTGCATTGATTCGTAGCATCGTAGCCTACGAATTCCCGTATTTTCTTCCCTTCGAAATCACAGTGATCGCGAGAACGAATGACTTAATCAACCCTCGCCCTCCGTCGCGCCAGTGATTGCCGGACAAGCGGATTCAAATCGCCTTGGTTAGTACAGCGAATGGGATTCAGCCGTCGAAGAATTATTATACGCACGCGGAGGGATGCTCTTCAATGATCATATAATGCATCTCGTGCATACGATGTGCAAGTAAAACACATACACGAGAGATACATAGAGATACTGCAGACACGTAGCGCAGTCGTGTGTCCAATAACAATCCGATTTTACTGGGGTATGCGCGTGCTGCGTCCCGTTTCCGCTCGGGCCGGGAAACAGCTATTGTGCCGCGAGTGCAGTGCCGACGCCATCCGCCTTCTCAATGGCTTAAATTTGAATTATCTTAGCTGCGTAAATACACGTATTGTGTGTACACGGTCGATATAAATAGAGGTCGCGAGAACTCTTAATAGATTCATAAGTCATCGCTCGCTGCGATGCATTTCAATAATTGTATCTGTGAGATAAATATTTGTCTATTCTGAAATAATAAATGTCATTTGAAATGTTAAAAATAAATGACGAGTAGATTCAATATAATGTAAACATTTAATATAAATGACATGATTAATGTTAGGTATATATACATATATATAATTAATCCTTCGTACACACGATGAGTTACTGGTGTCTCGGATTAATTTTTATCACTTTTAGTGCTTGATTTTTCATTTTTTAATTAACTTGTAGTTGGACCTAATATAAAAATAATATAAAAATTGTATTTTTGTAACTATGGTTAATAATATATGTCATTAAATAGACAATTTTATAGTAACTTTTAAAAATACCACACAATACAAAACTATCATTTTAATGATTAGTTATAGCTATAGAAAAACAATTTTTCACATTATTATCAGATTAAAAGAGATTAATTCTAAACTACAAATTTACCAGAAAATGAAAAATCGGATCTTATAAGTATACAAAAATTATTAAGTAATTCTTACATACATTTTAACGTCTTTAGAAAATATTTGTAAAGTTATCTATTAAAAAAAAAAGAAAAAAATATATAATTATTTAATCAAATGCTTTAGCCTGTAGTAAATATGCTCATGAATGACTCAGTCATGTGTACTTACTATTTATAAACTTCTGCGTTAGAAATTGAATCATGTTATTGGAAGATTTCTAATTATCAGGTACATAAACACTTCCATCATCAAAATCTGTACAAAAAAAAGATGGTTTTATTGAAGTATTTAAAAATTTAGTAAAAATAATTTTATTTATATCATAAAAATAATTACAAAGGATAATTACAAAGCTTAAACTGTTTGATTTAAGATTGCTAGAATGTTAAAATTTTTTTGCAGTATTGCTCATTAAGATGTCTGCGTATATCACTTTACTTTTGATGTTTAATAGCGTAATTTTTATTTATTTCATTTATAGTAATAACTCGAAAATTATATTTTTAAGGCGTTAGATCGATATGACCGGCCGAAAAAATGGTAATTTTTAAGCGTGGATTGCCGAAGAAATAGAAAAGCTGTAGATTTGTGATTTAATACTCTATTTAAGTACACGTAGAAGGTATAAAATATGCAAAATGAAAGAAAAACAAATTTTAATACCATTTATTAAAATGTTATAAAAAGTCAATTTTTTTCACATCAGTCACTAGTGCCAATGATTCCGCCATATTGGAGCATCTGAAACCACAAAGAAAATAACATTACTTAAGTGTATCGTATTCTTTAAGCATTGACTGAACTTATTCAAAAATTGTTTAACTGAAAAAAAATTTTTTTAACTTTTGGTTTGATTTTTTTGGCAAGTATTAATTAATTTATTAGTATTTTGCAAAATGACAATGATATAAAAATCTTCGGTTGATGCTTAGAAAAAACTAAGAATAAGAAAAAACCAAAATTCACGTCAATAATCCGATAAGTGTATCTCGAGAAACCTTCGACATTACTTTGAAGAATAAGGTTTCGAGAAAAACACATTTAAAATTTTACAAGTCTTTATATTATATAGTGCAAACTTTTTGGTTCTCACCACTAATCTGCCATACGTAATAATTGTCCTCTTCATTTTCATTTTCTGCTTTGCTCTGCCTTCTCGAAATACCTTTTTTAGAATGCTTTCAACGTGTGTGCCTCAGCGATCGAAATTCGAATTCAAGGCTTTGCAAATGCTTGCTGTAACCGACCCAATGCCTACATTCATGGTATTCATCATTTAAAAAATGCTTGAATAACGATTCTTGAATATACTGCTGGCAATATTTACAGTAATTTCAACGCATTTAGCATCACTAACGTTGTTTTTGGAGCGGAAGTCCAAATTAACGCAGGCTCTCGTTCAAATTTTGTGAATGTAGCCATCCAAACAGCGCACAAATCAACAATACCAACATTCCGACCTGCTAAACCTGCCTAGCTTATTACGACCAATTCTGAGTGGCCGGCACGCAGGTATGAATCCGTTGTAGGCCGGCTGTAGGCTTTGTAACTCGGAAACCAACTCAAATTTATACTTGGAACCTTTTGTTCCTTATTCTACAGGCTTCAAACTATTTTTTAAAGCAAAAAAATTTTTTTCGATTTTTTGAAAATTTTTCACCGATCTGAAAGTTATTTTTTATATCATTTTTAAAATAAGGATAAAGGAACGATATTATTTTGGCAAAATTATTTTCATACCTGTATGAAATTAAAATTTTTAGATACTTAAAAAAAAAATTGTTCTTTCTGTGTAAACATTGCGCAGCTATATTTCAATAACAAAAGCAGTTAAAATATGCATTTTCTATAAATATATCTTTTTAATGATCTTTTTATAGTTCACGTTAAATGATAAATATAATAAACTTGTAGAGCCAGCTTGTGTATATGGAACGAATAAAATGTAGTGATGGACATTTCATTATTCTCAAAACGTTTTGCGAATAATCCAAGTTCGTCGAAGAGAGCGACCATCAAGAAGCCGCCGGAAAAAATCCCACGCTCTCTTGTACAATGAATTATAAAACGTTCTTTTCCGAACAGATATTTCTCTAACTTTTCACTTAAACGCACAAGCGGAAACAGGAAGGGTCCCACTCGATGCTATCGGGCGTTGGCGAAGGGATTGTCCACGTAGAAGTTCCCTAAGGCAGCTGTAAGGATGTCAGGGGAACCGGCAAGAGAAAGCAAGGAAGGAAGCTCGATTTGGGGATCAAGCGCGAAAGGGAAGAACAAAAGTAAACTTATTTTCCGGTAATGCGAAAAGTTTGAGAGGTGGAAAAATGTTCTCAACGGTGCTTTTTGTTCTAATCGATTGCCAGTTTGCTCGATGCCCGCATTTATCAGGGGGCGGGCGTTGCGCGAGCGAGCGAGTGCCGATAAAAGCCCGCTTCGAGATGTAAAGAAATGTCTCGGCGCGCTGTTCGCGATAGAATTTTCGATTGGCCCTTATCCCATTTTGCCCCGTTGCTCTCACAATGAAAAGTGCCGATGAGGACAACGTGAATTTTTACAGACAGAATATCCTGATACCTATTTCAATGCCGAAAACTACAGCATTAACATCTGAGATTCGAAAGAAAATTTGAATAGCTATTATGAAGTCACAATCGGACGTCTAAAAATCAATTTGTGTAAATTATTTATTGCGTAATTCATATATAAACAACTGGATATAATCAGCGATATAAAAGCTTTTTGGGAATCTGTCAAATATTATGAAAGAGCTTATTTAATAATCACGTGCCATATGTCGATAAAATACGTTTAATTAATTAATTATTTATTGAACACAAAAGATTTAGGCCCCGCGCATTTTGCGTGTCCAGTAATTACGTTTATTATGCACAATATTGTCCGAATTCTATTAATTGCTTGTTGTGTTATACGTTAAAATAACAAATATTCGTGTTTTTAATTATATCCGTTCATTTACGTCGTCATAATAATTTTTGCTTGCCGTGACATGAACAAAGAATTATAAATTACGGAATATTATCGTATGATATATTTGATTTCTCCCTCTCTCTCTCTCTCTCTCTCTCTCTCTCGATATTCACCAATACCAGCAAAAGGTTTAATTTAATTTATCTCGAGCCTGATTTTTTGCTCTCATACAGGTCGCAATACTTGATTCACGACACGGAACGTCACGATTTACTGAAACGTATAAAAATCAGAATTTTATGATACGCGCAAGATCAAACGTAGTTATTGCTGACGTGCGTTATAGTTCGCCGCTCCTATAAAATCTAATAAGATATATATTACAAGTCCATACGAAATTGAAAATTCCACGATATTTTCTAGAATTTTGCACAAACACATACAAAGACAATACTATAAAGTATTAGTTAATTTCATACTTCTCACTTCTTAATGAACCATAACATTTTGAAATTTCTCGTATAAAAATCTTGTAATTTTACTTAAATAATTTTATTAGCATTCACGTTCTTTCAAAACTTAATCTCGTCACTCAAAAGAATAACCGTTCAATCATAAGGCCTGCGCGATGATCCGTTTCACATCAACAACATTCTTCGAATTATTATATTTCATGCTTGATATTTTATGAAATGTTAAAAACGACAACTATAACTGTAAACTTTATCTATCCAACTTTCCAAAAACATGAATTATAAAAATAATATTATAATAATAATAATAATGATAACATTTTATAATCTGGAAAAAAATGGAACAGATCTGAACAGATCTGATTTCATCAGGTCTGAATCACTCGCAATCAGATCTGGTTTGATCAAACTATTGGCTTATCTAATCAGATCTATTGACATGATGAGATCTAGTTCGATCCTTGAACAGATATAATCAGATCTGACCTCGGACAAATTTTTTATATAATATTAATTAATTCAATTTTATCGCTAAAATAAGTATTATTGATTAGCGTCATGTTCCACAATACACGCAACAAAAATTTAAACGGTTCCTCGTTTAAATTCGGAAATTAATTTTATGATACTCTCATTCATTCGAAGCTATACCACATCTACCGCTGCTTTACCTCTGCGATCGTATGAGAACTGCTACTTTGATGATCTACCAACACTGAATGTTAATGCATATGTAGGTGTTATCAGTGTGTATCTAGTCAATAGATGTACACTCTATGTATATGTTTATATATGAATATATCTGAGCAGACATAAAACATCGAAGATTACACTTCATGATCATCCACGATCATATATGATCAGATCTGTGCAAATATAAGAAGTCATATTTGAGTATATTTGATCAGATATAATTTGATCTGCCGAGATATAATTGATCTAATCAGATCTAATCTTTTTTCCCGGAAAGAATAAAATTTTTATAAATTTTGCAACGAGATCTGCTCAGATCCGATAAGATCTGATGTGTAACATCTGCTCATACCTTGGGAGATCCGATGTGATCAGATAATGTCTTATTAGATCGGAAAAGACTGATCTGATTGGATCTGCTATGTAATATTGCCAACAGCAATGGTCAGATTTGGTGAAATCGGATTATAACTTAGCATGACTGGCTGGATATCAGTCTTGGTCATGCAGATCTGATAAGATAAAGTTGTATCCAATTAGATCTGATTCTACCTAAATTTCAGATCTCATCGTATCTTATTTTATCAAATCAGTCATGATTAGATCTCTTTAATTTTTCCCTGGGAAATGATGCCATAAGAAAGAATTGAATAATAGATACGCAAAAGTTTTGACGTATTTGTAACTTATTTTCATTATTACAATAATATTTCATATTTTATATTTTGTTAACACTTTCATTTCTGAAAATTATAAATTATAAACAGTGTATATATAAACTCAATATTATACCACAGTACTCAATATTAACAGAAGGCTTTTATCCCATTGTATTTATCGCAAATAATATTCAAGTTACACAAACAAATTCCTGACTGAAAGAGCAATGAGCGATGGTTTGCACGCGGCGCGACGATTGTAACCGCCTAGTACTCATCTCCGTCATATTTTACAGTAATTCGCGCCGACTAATCCCTCCGAACTGTCGAGCATTTCGGCGTCTCGGCCGGCTAACGGCCTTATGAATACACGACATTCATCAGTGCAAAGTAGACGGGACAAATTGCTTTCTGGAACTCTAAGAATGAAGACGTACCTTGCGTTACGTGGCAGAGCCGTTCTTGCGCAGACAGAAGGTCCCAATGACGTCCTCCTTTGTAAAGTCTAAAGAAGATGAAGGGGCATAAACTGAGCGACAAGGGCACTCAAGTCTTCCTGTCTAACTCACTTTCACGCAACATTCTTGCCGAGAAACAACGAAAAATAGACAAGAGGAAAAAAAGAGAAAGGAAACGTATAACGTAATCGGCTAACTAGCTTGCACGTACAATATCCAACGAAAAGAACACCAAGAAGATGGAACTGTATTAAGCGAGAGAAAATTAGATTTTAAATTAAAAAATAAGATTAAATAATCAGTCGAGAAATATTCTCGATTTCTCTGAAACGAAACTCTGATGTTTCTCAACGTTTGTACGGCACGCTAATTAGAACTTTACGTTACATTACATGAGATGTTGGTTCGCGTTACAAGAAATGTAGATGAAAGTAAATACGGAAAATCCGCAGTATCTAGCACATTTATTCAAATGAAACGCGCGTTTGGCAAGACTGGCGTAACGTTGGTGAAGACTGTAGGTGAAAAAGAAACTGTGAAAAATGACGGCTAAAAATAAGTAGATAGCCGCCGCAGCAAAACGACACGCTCCTCGCCGTATTGTTGGCCGCAAAAATAAATGTTCTTCGTGAAAGTACGTGTAAAGCGAGGTGAAGAAATCCTATAGAGCCTTCGGTGTAGTTACTTCACTCCTGTTCCTTGGCCGGCGAGGAGTAATAAAGTGCCAGTGTCCAAGCTACCGGAAATTAATCGTCGCAGAGAAAACTGCAGTGCACTCGACGGTTTTCCTTTCCCAGAAATACAACCCGACCTCTTACTTTCTCGTCTAGGGGAGGCTACTGGACTATAGCGGAACACGCGTAATTTCGCAAGCCGAGCGTCCAATAAGCAGCTACCTCCGAGTACCGTCACAAAGCCGGCGCATTCAAATGCGACATAAAATGCGACGGTTTTGCTCCGACGCAATTAATTTATATTTTTGCGATTATTTCGTGTCAAGGAGCAAAGACACTCTGGGACGAATGTTGCAATATTAATAATTGCATTTTTAATTAATTAAGAGATGTTAATATACTAGGTTCTTGCAGAAAGAGAGAGAGAGAGAGAGAGAGAGAGAGAGACATTAAGATCTCTTTATAAATAAGCTAGTACTTACAAATATGCATAAAAATATATTATATAGTTTACAACGCGTGTAAAGAGGACATTTGAAGATACAAGGTATGCATATTATTTATAAATTTTAGCGACTTGGTATTCGAAAGTCAATTAAAAGATATCCTAGTTTGGATTTTTTTTTGCTCAAAATAGAAAACATCTGGAGTATTGGCATTTTATACATACATGTTCATTAATATCTTATCTTTATAAAAATTAAAATTTTAATCCTTATTGTTAATGCAAAATCGAGATATTATTTATTAAACATAGCGTATTACAAAAATCCTATTTATATAATATCTCAGGGGTTGTATATCTCATACTTATAAGAAATCAAGGAATCACGATTCAAGGTTCATTTTAATTTATTTATACAAACGTACTTATAGTTGGAACTACAATAAATCATTTATCGCAATATTGAACAAAATGTCGAACAAAAAAAACGAAATTTTATAAAACTGTTTTAATTTTTGCAAGCTCATAAGTATTACGAACATTTTGCTTCAAGGTGGAAGTTAATAAGTTCAATAGTTTTTGAGAAAAGTAAGGGATAAGATGGGAAAGCATAAAGAACGCATTTAAAGTTTTGTAAAGAGTTTGAGAAAAAAAAAGAAACGAATTATCTTACTTGGCTGTAGGCCCATAAAATGTATGAACCTTTGTCTTTTCTTTTTTTTTCTCAAAAGGAAAGAATAATAAAAGAGTGTTCGATATTAAAAGAAACCTGTGAAAATGGCACCATACGCTGTATTTTTCACAGCATACACAAACATCAACTGTTTAAATTTGTCAAATCGCTTATTTTTAGAAATATAAAGATTTAAAAAATATAAAAAAAAAATAATAGATTCTTTCGACCAGTCAAATATTCCTCTTTAAAATATTCTCTCTTTAAAAGGCGGATACAATTAATGAATTATTTATCATTCATATTAACCGAGATAGAATCTCTTTCGCATTAGCAACTTGGTCATAATAGATCATCTCATCTCTGTAAACGTAGATGTATTCAAGACATATAGACACAAATGTGGAACTGAAATTCATGACATTCATCACACCGATCCACTGTCCTAGAAACATTTCGCCGCGCCGCGAGTAATTGAATGGGAAATGAAGCGGTAACGCCCGCGACGATATGCAACTCTCGTCCCAGATTAATATCCTCAGATATCGGCGGACTTAATACGCTTATTGCCTTCCGCGAGTGCTCGTAATAAATGCGTCGTACATAGCACTTTGTTTATGTGTACCGACCCTGTTCGCGTTCGCCCTTCATGTCACGTTCCGACAGACTACACAATAATTGCAATCCTCGTTACGAGAATTACATCGTTGCGAGAACTCGATGAATACTTACTATAATTGGCGTACTACCTTCACGACACCTGTAACTCGGCGCCCGACGAGATTTGTTGGCTCATGCGGGTCTTGTGTGCAGTCGTTAAGTAACTGTGCGCATCTGCGGGCGTGACACACTCCGCTTCACAGACGGTAATGAAAGGGCGGAAAAGCAAACGGTTGCACCGAGATATTTTGTTGACGCTGCACGCGCGAAGGAGGAGGCAATTTCTACGTGATGTCACCTCGAAAGTGCGATACGTAATTTCTATAGACGCACCTCGCAAGTTTGCGGACGCAACAGTTAGCAATTTATCACGACAATGTACAATATAATATTACAATGCGGATTTATCAGAGCAACGGGGAATCTATCTCTCTTATGGACAATGCGGGCAACGCCGTCTCGCAACGCCAGAGTGGATTCCCCGTCGCGGGTCATTATCCAGCTTACGAAAGTTTCGCGAAATGTAACATTACGATGCGAAAACATCAAATATGGACGGCAGTCATAATAACAGCCGCAATAAAATTCATACATAACGCGAACTATGAAAATTTTATAACATCGCACGGGAAGCTCATCTCATCTTCACGCTCGATGGTTCCATGTCGGAAACAAAATAACTGGCATTCAGATACTTATGAAACACATTTTATGGCAGAAGAATTGGTGGTTCGAAAATCCGTAAATTCAAACTAAAAGTTTGATATTCGCGATCTTTGCGGAACATGCTGGTAATAAACGAATCGCCATTTCGCAAAATCGTCAAATGATCGTGTGCACTTATCTTTATACTATCTACGACGTAGACAGAAAAAACGATTTTGCTAAAGCGTTAAAAAATTTAGCTAGAGAAGTACAGATCTGAGAATAATTTTGTTAGACCAAAATAATATCGTTCCCTTAATTATTTTATAAGTGACACAAAAAACGAAGTGATTTAAAAAATGATTTCCGAGTAAATGTCCCAATAATCGGACAAGTTCCAGTATTTGATCACATTGAAAAATAATATTTGTTATTCATTTTAATAGTTACAAATGAAAATAACATTTAAAAAATCCTCCTATATTTGATGATTAATTGGTAAAAAAAGTAGAAATAAAATATTTTTACAGTATTAAAAAAAGTTTATTAAAGAAGCTTGCTCTACGATTTAGCAAAATAGTGGCGAACCGTCAGCAAATTTATTTCATTTTCAAGTAAACGTCTCAGTGGCCGGATAGGTTGTTATAAATAATACAATTTACAATATTAGAAAGATTCGCAATATAAATATTTGTATCTATTCGAAAACTTAAGACTCCTTTAAGTAAGAATAAGTTATTTGAATCTATTTATAACAATTATTAATTAAAGTATTTAAATAGTATTTAAGTAGTACAGTGCGTCAATATAATGGCCGGACAGCTGAAACAGGCTATAGCTTAATATCTGGACGTAATCTTGCAGAATATGCAATAAATTATTTTTATAATTTTTGACAAAAATAAGAAATTAATATAAAGATTAATTTGAATTAGTTGTCTCTTGTCAATAAATATCAATTTATATTAATGTTTCTCGTTAGCATACTAATTTAATCTAATTGTGATCGGACACTGGCACAATTATGTCCGCCGGCCATAACCTATTTCAGCTGTTCGGTCACTGGTACGTTAACGCACTCTATTACTTGTTTAAACATTTCAATTAATAATTGTTACAAGTGCGTTCAAATAATTTTTTCTTGCTTAAAAGGTTCTTAAAAAAGTTTCCAAATGAATACAGATATTTATATTACAAACCTTTCTAATATTATAAATTATATTATTTGTAATAACCTATGTTTAAATCAGCTGCTGGTTCCAGCTACTGGAACATTTATTATTTCTAATATAAATGAATTACATTAATAAAGATTACGCAATCATGTATCAAAAGTAAATTAACGTAACTTCACAGTCCGCCAAATAGCATTGTGTTGTTCTCTTAAGATTTCAGGAAGAAATAAACATCGTATTTACAAGAATGACACATTTCAAATTGTGTCAGTTTTGTAAATAAAACGGAGACTCTTCTACAGAGAACATTTAAAATTAAGATAAATTAAGATAATCAAGATAAATGTAAACTGTTGGTGATATTTCAAATTATGTCACATTTGATGAATTATTTTGGATTTGTTATAATTTGTAAAATATTAAAAAGTCACAATTAAAAAATTTTTTTAGGGATTGTGAAACAAAAATGATAAAAATGATGTTTGATCGTGTTTCTAAAAATATTTAACGCAGTCTTTTTGCCAATATTATTTGATGAGTCAATAATTTTTCTCTTTTCTGAAAAATGTAATTTTTTTAGTCGTGTAACTTTCAAAATAGAGGAATGATCTGTGAACGTTTTAAAAATTGATAACAATATTGTAAAAAGTTCTAACATTACAAACGACGAAATTATTTTCAGATTTGTATCCATTAAAATTTTTTAGCAAATCATTTTTTTCTTATAGCCGCAAATGTTAGACATAGTTCAAGAATAATACGGAATATTACATTCACAGTTAAATAGATAGTTGGATTAATGCCAATACGAACGCGACCGTGTCCTCCCGACACTTACATACGTTTACGAATACCAGACGTAAACTTACATCATCATTAACATTCCCGCGTCCCGTACCATGCCGTATAAATGTTTACCCATACCTACGTCCAATGTCTGGAGGCGAGAGGTGCGTGAACAGATCAATGTGCACGCGTGAATGACAATTGTATACTGTTTACCGTTTAATCGTGTTTGTTGATAAATACAGATAGCATAATTGACCATTGTCATGCTCCTATAATAGAAGATGAAACAATTTAGATAGAATCATTAACCTTTACAAGGCGGAAAAGCTATATAATAGTGCTGAAATAGTGTTTTGAGACAAGAAATACAATGAAATAATGAATTACAACAAATCTTACTCTTACAAGAAAAAATTGTAATTTTTTAAGTAAATTCCTATCTTTTAAAAATTAACACATTCCGTGCTGGACCAATTTTTACATAATGTTTTCACCATGATAGGCCGCCTTGCGCCTGTATTGATAATTCACGTGATATGGTTAATTATTATATTTGTGAAATAAAATGCAAATGTAATGACTAAAAAGCTACTAAAAATAATAAATAATAACTTTACTAAAAAATATTATACAGAAGTCTAATGTACAAAATGCAATGCAGAACAAAGCAAAATACTTTTATTGAATATTTATTTAATAAAATTATTTTAATAAAATTGACATTTTATGTAAGTATTTATGTAACATTTAATAATTAAAAAATAAATTAATTAATATTTTACAGTTAAAGTGACATGTGTTTTGTATTAAAACAGAATAAATTATTAGGACAATCATTACAAATTGTTGCAAACTTTATCGTATAATTTCATATCTCGTTCGTGCATGTATAGCTTATTAACATTTTTAAAATAATTTTCATATGAAACATGAAAAATTAAAGATTATGGATGGTATTCTCTCTTGATTGTAAATAGAAAAACTGATATCACAGTGCCGTAGATGATCGGTAATTCACGTTATTAATATCGTAATTATGTATAATTATAATTATGTATATTTACACATGATGTCAAAACGTATTTCATGATTATGGTCCTCTTTATAGTTAAAACATCTCTCGGCCTAAACAAAAAGTCCAGCGAGTGATTACGCGGCATGGAACGCGTTACATAATAAATACATAATAGATTCGTGTATTCTGAAAAATGTTTTGAATAAAAGCTTTTTGAAATGAATACAAATTACGAATAAATTTTATAATAAAGACAAAAATGATTTTCATAGAAACGCATGTGTTCACGTAGAATTATTATAATTATTACGTATAATAAAAGACAAATTGTTCAACATCAAAGTTTTAAATTAAAGCATTCAAAAAATAACAAAAAGCATAAAAAAATAGATTAATCGAATAATTTTTGTACTCTTTTATAAATGGCAGATTCGAGCGGAAAGAAATTTTGTCGGCATGATCAAACGGCGAGAAAGCAATTCACTCGTGTCAAATTTACCTCATTCGTAGCGTACAAATGAAAATTGGAAGCGCATGAAAAAATTGCGCAAATTGGTATCTGCGTTAAAGGTTCGACTCTACGTACAAACGAATGACAAAATCTGCCTACAACAGGACCGATCTGTACTCGGTGTGGTGCAGTCGTGCGTTTCGACTCCGGACAGGTCGCGGTGCATTTTCGCTCTTTTACACGCGACGAACGCGGACGGGGTGCATCGATTCGGTCCGATACGATAGCGCGTGCCAGTTTTCTCCGCGTTTTTTTTTCTCTCCAACCAAACTCCCCCGCCGTGCTCGAAACCCACTTTCATTCTGGACAATTTTGGACGGCTGCTTTTGACGTTCCTCTCCCTCAACCGACGCACGTTCTATTTCGTACGTGCGCGCGCGCGCGCGCACTCTCCGCGCCGTCGGTTATGCAATACATTTTTTATTTTATACGAGTTTTTTCCACCTCGCACGCACACCTCGTATCATGCACCGCTATATATATATATATATATATGTGTGTGTGCGTGTGTGTGTATATATTAACCACCGCAATGTCAATTATTTGGATTTTTCGGCCGCAGCTTCCGCATTGCAGAGCCCGCTCTATCCTGATGGATCGCGTCAATCAACTGTGTCGTTAACGTTGCAATTGGCGAAGTACGTAACAACTCTTTAATTAAGCTGCACGTTTTAATAATCGAGCCATTGTTTAAATAATTACGTTTCGTATGTATGGTACTTTTGTGTGTAGACATAACAAGTATAATAATTTTATCTGATAGTATTCTTCATACTTAATGCAACATATGTAATATTAATTTGCAAAGACCGCATCGTTTTCATAATTGCATAATTTATATAAAACATAATATTTCGCGAATAAAGAGAATAGCTTTATGTTCTTGTATAACAGTTTCTTCTTTTTTTTTTTTTTCACGGAAGTCCGGAAATTAGAGACAAAGATGCAATTGCTGTCTGTAACCTTTTTTATGAATTAACAGAGGTATGCACAGAAGATAACTACCATAATGCGGTGGTTGTAAGATATTTTTTACGGACTTCCATATCTCTGTTTAGTACATAAACATTTTTCTGCATTTACGCGGACAATACCACGACTATGTCATAATTTCATTCTATGCCGCAGCTGTGTCTATTCGAAGCGACGGGCTTGAGTACGTGCGCATTGTTAGTCCGATACCGGCTACTAGGTAGACGTTGAAAATCCTCTTGTGTACTCCGAGCAAAATGCATTAACCGTAAATACAAACGGACGCTATCTCTTCATGCCATCATCATGTTATTCAATTGTTATATTCCCTTCGTATATCCCCTATGCGTTTTTTAAGTGCCAGTTTTCTTTCATCTCCGCAGAGAGATATCGACATGAATATTTCGTCAAGTATTTTACTGATCGTCAAGAGAGAAATTGCAGCAACCGTTAATAAATCGGACAATATCGTGCCAATATTTCTATGCCGACTACTATTATTTTTTTTTTTATTTGCGCCATCCATCTGAATGAAACGTGGCGGCTTTTGTTACGCGGAGCGTTCTTCGCTTCTGGAGATATATGCGAGGTCAAAATGCTGACGTAGATATTTAATATAGGACCCTCGACATTCGGAACACGGTACAGCACTTGAGAAGCTTACGGGTTAAGGCGTCCCACGCGTTTCGGTGCCATAATCTTGCATAACGACGGTTTGGCATATGCGAAACAGGTTCATTACGCCACGAGGATTTGTCGCATAATTCCAAACTCAGCAGTGCGCGTACCAGTGAAAATTACGCGAGCGACCGTAACTATTTATCGAAAACAAGAACGATCTCGAACAAGAGAAATTATTCTCTTTAGCGGCGAATCTAATTACTTGCTGCTATTCTGAGAGCGATTTCGCCGTCATGTTAAGCATTTTGCAAACAAGGTAATGGCTTTTCTTCAATTATTACAGCAGAATACAGTAATTATTTACAATTGATTAATTTTCCTCCGTATGAGCATGTTTGCAAATAAATTATTAGATACTTAACATATATATAGGTGTATGTATATTCCATGCTAAATGAGACGAGAATATGGATCATTTTCTTCTGAACTGGATTACCGATATCTGTCAATTTGCAAACGCGAGATTAATGATTACTGTGTGTACAAGGGGGATCGAAGAGTTCAAAGCACAGCTTCCGTTCCGACGAGCAAAATCGATATTTATTTATAATTATCGCAACGACAGGATACGTGAAATAGAACAGCCGATTGACGGCCGCAATCATGTGAGATGAATAGATAATTAGCAGTAAGGGTGGATAAATAACTGTCCTCCAGTCAATTTAAATTAGATAACAAAATTACTCCGAGGACCTGGCGTTATTCCACTGATTAATTCTCGCTAATATCGAATATCGCTTTAGGTTTAATTGAATAAGGCTTAGGATAAATCACAAGCTTTGTACATTTAGTCATCAAATGTAGTTCATTCGTCATACACATATCTTTGATTAAAAGAACAAATCAAAGTTTGTATACTTATAGTGATTTTATTAAACAATAATATATTGCAAGGCTTGATTAAGATTATATTAAAAAAAATATCAATTTCTCTTAAATCGTATTTTAAATTAAATAGACCTCTATAAATGAATCCCTATCCCAATTATAAAATGAAATTAATTCCTTCATTTCTATAAAAGTAGAAGTAGGGTAAGATGATTTTAGATCGTTCCGATTAAATATAACGTTCGATTAATGCATCAATATTCAGCACAATTCGCTACTAATGTATCAATAATTGAATGTAGTTGAGTAGCATCAATTTAACTTACTTTTTTCAGAGGGACGTTAATATTACCAGGGATTACTCTCTCGATTCAGTGGGCAGTAACTCGTTCATTCTGGCACATGTATTATTAATGTCACGTTAATGGAAGTGTTATATGTGCGCATGGCAGTGATTTCTGTTTTTGCGGTTTTCCCGAACGTGAAAATTTTATCGTTGATATATATAATTCATACATACTCGAATCTTATCTTGATATACCGGAATATATCTATAATGCACAGACTTGTGCATTTATGCGAAAAATATAATACTCTACATTTACATATATATAATATTAGTTGTGTTTTACGTATCATCTACGTAAGCAATCTATGAATCATCGAAGTTTATGTTCTTTGTCTATACTTGCACTATACTATTTTAAAGGTTCTATCTTACTTATATATATATTTTTATTTAGCAATACTAAAGTCAGGTATATTAACAATTATACAACTTTCTGCTAAACTAATAAATATCTGTTGGTTCCATGAATTTATTGATGTTTGGTTGAAAACTATTTAATGGCAAATTCATTATTAGATCGTACCTATAGTCGTTGTAAAAAAAGACGAATTAGAATTTGCATGTCTTTCATTGAGGTGGATTTTTAAACTAAATATTTACTTATTGCAATATAAATTAAGAGCTATTATAACCTAGCTGGTTGATGATCGCTATTTATTAATATGATATAATCATGAAAAACAATTAAACAGATTAAAGCGTTTCGATCATAAATGTGGTCCTTCTCAGTGAATAAATTAATGAGTAACTATATTCGCATGTCAATAATATAAAATTCACATGTTAAGGCTTATCCTAAAGCCGTCTGTATTACTGATTAAATCATGTAATTTTTGTATAACAATTTTTGTATATTTTTTTTCTCTTTCACAGGTTCGAAAATCCTTAGTTATCCCATAAGTTGCGTGAGATATTAATGTGGCAGTATATAAAGACATATCGATCGAAAACAACGATCTCTGATGACAACTTTTTTTTTTCGGAATTCGAACTTCACTTTAGGATTTCTTTAACAATATAAAAAATCTTACATTCCAAAGTATTCTATTCTTTATATTCTTTTCAATTTAATGGCGTCCTATCTCATGGTGTATCAAATTATAAAATTTGTAGATTTAAGTGGATAGAGAAATGTCAGCTAAGCTGTAATAACTCTTAATTTATATTGTATCGAATTTTATTCATCATAGCTGATAACATATTGTAATTATAACTTTTACTTATTAAATAATAAACAAGGTTTATAATTTAATAAGTAAATATTTGACAATAAATTTTGTATGTAGAGTCTTATTAATAGAAAAACATGAGATATATTGAGTTGCTTAATTATAGAAGTTAGATTTCATGATCGTATAATCATAAGATGTGATCATAAGAACTTGTAATACGAGATACACTTCTAACATGAAATAATCTATGCTCATATGCTCTAATGACAATCGTTGCTAAAGTATAAATCTGTGAATGTTATTGTAATAAAAAGGATAATCGAAATGAACCTATTTATTTCTACGATGCTTGTTCTGCGCACACTGGCTGTGCTTGTTTGTGTTTTAGAAACATTAAATAAGGTTTCTTAATTGCAATACTGATGCACTGTGTACTTTATTATTGATTTCTCGAGGTACTTCATATTATGAGCACAATTTTTTAACTTTGCGATTTGCTCACTTTTTACATTTTTCTAATTTTCAGAAAAAATAACATTTGAATTAAATTTCACATTATCACAGTATCTTAAAAGTGGTATTTTATTTGTGCGTTTTTGTCGTACGACAAATTTTTCAAGCCTATTAATTGGCTATGAGATAGAGAGATCCGAGGATCTCTCTGTTCTGTACGACAAAAACACATAAATAAAATAGCACTCTACAGCTTATTAAATTCCCTTAAAAAAATTACCTATTATTTTTTTCAATTCTGTTCTTAGGCTTTCAGCAATTATTCAAAATAAACTCGATATCGCATAATAGAGGTTTTTTTCTCTAATAATTAACATATGTTACAGTGATTGTACATTGTTTACATGAAAAAGATTTATGTAAATCTAATAATAATGTAAACAATACGTAAAACTTTCATGTAAACGTAATCTGAAATATTACAGTACAACTTTGATAATGCGTACTAAAATATTATGCGCACGCGATAGTATCGGAATAATAATATCTCTCATAATGAACGTCTCGTAAATTGTCGGCCACGCGTCGGGCGGAGACGGCGAGGGAGCCGGTTGAAATCGGGTAGATGACGTCGTTGTCGTCTCGTCGACGACGAGGTGTGTTACTGAAGAGAGGATATACGCGGTATATACACGTCGACGATGCCGGTGGCGAATTTCATAGAGATGGAAGACGCGGAGCGTGGAGATAGACGAGATCAGTTATAACCGGCGAAGACCGAAAGACCTGGAGGCTAAGAACACTGTCGCTCTGGACCGTACATAGGCTCAGGTGGGGATAAAGTTGGGTTGTGCGGGAGAAAACGACACGCTATCAAACGGGAACACTCCGTCGTGTTAGGCGGAGAATTGCGGGAGTATCAGCGGAAAATACAGCGCATCATCAACAGATAAGCTGCTTAGGTCGGGTCTTACGCGAACGTCGCTTGCGATCTTTCCGAGTTCCTCGTCTCTTCGTGCTTCGTTCTCTTTTTCTCCTCTCTCTCTCTCTCTCTCTCTCTGGTTATTATCTGCCTGCCCTACCTGTCTCTCTGACGCCGTTATCTACCGTCACGGTTCATCGGCGCGAAGCGGCAGCTAGCGTACTCGGCGAAATATTGCGTTAAATAAACGGACGTCGGCGTCGAGGCTAGATATGCTCTATGTACTCGATAACTGTGGCATAAAAGCGCGCCCGTGTAGTTTTAATGCGGCCGTCAGTAGCGTCATCGTCTCGCGTCGCGGATTTTTTGGCAGCGGCGAGTTAATTAAATAGTCTCGCGCATTTTACTCCTATGCTCGTCGATCTGAGTTTTTTGGTAAACCTAAATCATGTGTCGGAATGAAGTTTTTCCGTTATCAAATGCGTCGTATCGAAATACGTATTTGATGTCGCATCGAACCGACGTATCCTATAATTCGCGGTACAAATGTACACACTTGATTCGTATGATAAAGCTCACTTCGGTATTCTCGAGACTTACAGAGACGTAGAAAAGTTCTGGGAATTGCTCGCGCGTCTCTCTCTCTCTTTCTCTCGTGTAAGAGCAAAGTTTGTCAGGAAGCAGCGGAAACGAAAGCGAGGAGAAGGATTTATCGTTTGCGAATACTTATTGGCCGTAGCGCCATGAGACGATACAAGCTATATCGAGTTTGCAGAGCAAACAGTGAAGATTCGCGAAGTTTCACAAAAGTTATACGCCAACGTGACGCACCGATAGCGATGACTAACAGCACTCCGCGTGATCGTATAGCAATTTACCAGTCGCTTTTCCTACCGTTCCTTTACATTAATAAGAAACGAATCAAATTATCACGTCAATATATCGATCTTAAAGCGCAAATCTACGGAATATTGTTCCTCATTGTCAGATATATGTCAGTAACTGAATTCGATGATCCTTTCATCAATTCACTTAGAAATTTTGTAATAAAATGTTTTCAACTTTAATTTTTCATCTTATTAGCAGATACGCAGTTATTGCTATGTTAGCAATTATGGATAAATTAAAGTGTCAGCGTATTATTAATATTATATCATTATTAATGTGTTAATAAACGACTATCATTAATATTAATTAAAAGATAAACACGAAATTTCTACAGCTATCGGGTATTGTGCCCGATTAATGTCATTGACGAATTTTGTTCATCAACTATATACATCTCGAGTTCTCTATATATCGAGGCGCGATATATATAGAGCATAGCAGATGCGAAACGTCATGACGGACACATCCGATTTCCGTGTGGCATCGCGCCGTGGTAATGTCTTCAAGGAGCGCACAGTATACAATCGGAATCTCTCTCGCATGTATATTCGCGCCTCGGGAAACATGTACGGGCAGTCCACTAAACTAAACGCGCTAGAATCGGGCACACACGTATATGACAACGATGGAGAAGCAGAAGAGATAGTCACAGCGGCGCGATGCGGCGCGACGCGGCGCGGCGGTGCAACAGTCAGGAAGGTAGCGAAGCGGAGAGACTTAGTGTAGAAGTTGTCTGCTGTAGTAACGGCCGGAGGGAGACAGGTGGCATCAAATTATTGCAAACAATTACGTTTAATGAGAAGGTTAACGCCACCAGCCGAGGGCTGGCGCGAACGTGGATGCAAATGTGCCGACGCCGAGTAATTAGCAAACAGAGTAGTCCTCCAACCTACCACCTCCTTTTCCACCTCCTCCTTCTCATCCTCCGCATCATCGCTACCTTCCTTCCGCGACAGCGACAGCGGAGAGGATCGAGAGAAACGAAGCAACTCTCGTATCACCATTTTGCTCGGTACATTACTTTTTATGTACGTGTAAACGCATGGAGCACATGGAGTACACGGAGTACACCGTGCCGGATATTCTGTCAACGGTAGATAGATAGATTCCACAATTGAAAACGAATGTCAAGCGACGATATTGAAGATGTAACTTTGAGAATTAGAAGTAGAATTGCCATCTTTCCGTACCACTTCGATTTGCAGAATACATTCTGTTTTGTGACTAAAGAATTCTTGAGAAGTTGAAGAAAGTTAAAGAAACACTTTCTATATAGTTCAGATTGAAAATAACGAAATACTAACATTGCCAAAGAAATTTTGAGAAACTTTCAGAGCGGAAGAGTAAACTTCATGTCGCAAGGAAGATTATCTAGAAAGTATCCCCGACTTCGCTCACTTTATAAGGATTGCTGGACGTGACTGTAGAAATCGGAGCTACATTGAATGATGCTCTTAAATCTTAACCAAAGGGCGAGCACGAATTCTTATCCAGTCTAAAAGAGACTAAGATGAAAGTGTCCTCTGAATGCTTTGCGGAAAGCAGTAATCATGTCTATGCTAGATAGACGGAGAACAGACAGTCAAACGCAGCATTGTATAGAATTCTACTCTTAGAAAATACTTTGCTAAACATCTACATCCGTGTTTCAAGCATTAAGCGAGAAAACGAGCGTCAATAATGCTTGGAATTCATTAGTCGAACGTTAATAATTCATTAGTCAGACTAGCTACTGAAGACAATTAAAGCTCGCGATTCTTCTTCAGATAATTCCGTGTTTTTGACTGTTTCGCTTGCAAACATAAAAAATGGAAGAATGGGTAAATACAAACAGTAAATAAAATATTTCACGCAGACTGCAGATATTTATTTTTCCGATCTCTCAAGTACCTCGCGCGTATGACCGATGCGAATAAAGCCATTCCCAAGTGAGTTGGTCGAGTAACGCTGGAACGATGAAAAATATGTAAATATATTTGGATTCTGCGCTCGCCTTCGATCGTTGTTTGGTCCCGTCGGCTCACTGGACGAAGCGTTCATGATTATTCATGCGCAGTTTCAGTTCCTTCGCGGAAACGCGCGATCAAAATTCCCTCTTCCATCGTCATTCCCGTCGACACGGTACGGCACCATTAACGAAAACGATACTAATTGAACGGTCGTGCATTTTCATCTTGCGAACAGTGACGAGCTGCTTCACGATACGTTTCAATCAATTGCAATTTAATTAGATAAGAAACTCGAGAAAGACTCACTTTAGTTTAGATATACGTGCACTGACAAGGAAACGACGCGAGATGTTTTTCCTCGATTGCTCTAAATTTTTAATAGAGGTTGAGCATCGAAAAAAAATCGACATATATTTTACCGTTTGACTCAGACACTCAATAGTTTAAAAGATATTATACCATAAAATTGGTCGGATTACACTCTTAAGACTCTAGATCGCCGGTTCAAATATCAGTAGTCAATTTTTTTAATATTAATATGTTTTATGATAAGCATTTAGAAAGTTTAAAAATATTTATAAACATTTTAGAAAAATTTATAAATTTTTCTAAATTTAGAAAATGACACGTTAATAGAATTAATATATAAGTTGTTTTTGGATGAAAATCCTTTAAAATATTAATTCTTTTTATTTTTCAAATTAAAAATGACGTAAAAGATGTATTTTTTATATAGATAAAATTTTTTTTTTAAATAATAAAAAATTTGTCACTACTGAGATTTGAATCAGCAATCTTTTTAGAGTTTTAAAAGTGTCCAATTAATTTCAGAATGTCTGAGCAAAGGCAAAGTACGTGTCGATTTTTTTTTCGATGCCCTACCTACTGGAAAAAATTCAGAGCAATCGAAAAATATCTCGCGTCGTTCTCTTGTGAGAGAAAAAATGGCTGCAATTATTATAATTTAACTATAATTGAAAAGTTTGCTACTATGATAGGTTAAATAATGTAATCGTATGTATTATATTAGTCGATACATTGAGGAAAAAAATGTATTAAATTTTAATAAATATTTGTTTGAATTGTAGATATTAGCTTAATATTTAATAAACGATAAGTACAAATATATATTTATTTAGTTAAAAGAATTATCAATTTAATGTGTAACTATCTTTTTTATTTAATAAATATTTATTTATCACAAATAAATATTAAATTAATACTCTCTATTCAAACAAATATTTATTTTTAAAATTTAGTAATTTTTTCTCAATGTAAAAATGAAGAGTTCTAGAAATTAACAAGATTAGTGTAATCTTCTTATCTATGGTATTTCTCTAAGATCAAGATCATCGAAAAGGTGTCCCCTAATATGTAAAGGTTTACCTTATGTACGAATGTCAACAATCGCATTTTTTTATTGGCTGCTTTTTCAATTTAATTAGTCGATAGAACAATATATTATAATAAGCGATTTTTTAATATAGTTAGCTTTTTATCGAAATTAATAAGTTAAAGATGGCGATAAATAATTTATACGCTACACTTGTTCATATCTTGTACTCTAAAAATGGATGAATGAGAGAGAGTCCTCTATTTTTGTCCAAAAGATTGGATTAATCCATTGTCATCACTATTATGTTTATAGTGATTCGTATTTTTTTTTATCATTCGAAATGTAACCATCTAGGATAAGGAGAAATTTTATATATTCTTTTCATAATATTCCTTATTCACAATCTACAACTAATAAACTTTTTGGAAATGTACCAAAATATGGGTACCATTATGTCCTTATTGGATGTATACTAAAATAAGGAAAATGTTTGAAATGCTTGCTTTGTGTGTCAACATATGTGTTGTACAGTTTAACTCGTCTCGATATTATCAAACGATGTTTACAAACAATATCCATTAATAGAAATCAGACAGAATTTCAGGCAGTCGATATTTTATGCTTGCGAGGCAAAACTTGTGGTTCATGCATGATGATACGCCTCCTCATTTCCATCTTGAAGTGAGAACATTCCTAAATAACATCTTTACAAATCGATGGAAAGGGCGAGGCGAATCCATGGTCACTACGATCTTCTGATTTCAATCCATTAGATTTGTACTTTTGGAGTCATTTAAAATCTATTGCGTAAGTAAATAATGTGGATGATCTGCGAGAAAGGATACGAAATGGATTTGGGACTATACGAAGAATACCTGATATTTTTGAATGAGTGCGGAACTCAATACTAAAGCGTGCAGTAGCGTGTGTTGACACACAAAGCAATTCGAACATTTTTTTAATCTCTCACACACACACACACTCACACACACACATCCATAACATGAAGGTATGTAAGAACATATGTTCATATGACGTTTTTTAGTTATTTCAATGTATAGATTTACCTCCTAAAATATTGACATGTATTGTATATATATATATATATATATATATTTTTCTATTTTTACAAAATGTAAGTTAGTCCACACGTGGTTGTTATAATAAAACTTTCAATTTATGATCATTTATAGTAATTTTCGTTAATTATATATGTATATATAATATATTTTTATAAAACTACAATTATAATTATTACCATTAACATTAAAACAGTAACTATGACAATGGAGTTCCTAATCGTAATTATTTTATCATGCAATTATAGTCACAAATACCAAACACTCAGCTTCTCTCAATTATGCAACGTACACTACTTTGTACACCGAATAAATTTGCAGTTCGCGTGTATGTCATTCCTTTGTCGCGAAATGATTATATCAAGATCACCGGAACGGTGAATGAGCGCAATTGCTGTGTGGGAAACTAACATCTAACATAATTTTACGTTATACTCGATAGCAGAGTCGTTAGATCGTGACGCGATTAAAAAGTACTTATGAATACATTTTTCTCTTTGGGTCATACGTATGTAGGTATATCCGTATTCAAAGTCTAAAGTAATTTTCATATTTTATGTATTCCATTTGGAAATAATTAAACATTAAATAATATCTATACTTAAATTTTGTGAATACGTGAAATATCTCCTTTCTCCGGTTGTAATAAGAAAAAATTTTGCTTTATCCCAAGAATTTTCCTTCGCTGAAGTCAGTTCTTCGTATTTTTTCAGACGTTAAAACATCAGACATTTCGCGCGCGGCCAGGAATTATGTCTGATATAACTGCAGGAAGTTCCATTATCTCACGTCGCTTGTGCTTCCGCTAACATTTGCCTCGCGCGCGCGCGCGCACGATTGTTCTGTCTTCGCCTTTTGTAGAGAGGGCCACCGGAATTCGAAATGGATTAAACGTCGTCGGCAGGGTGTCCCAGCGCTCATGACGGCATTGCGCTGCGCGGTGCGGCGCGTCGTCGGGGATACACGCGTCGTAATAAAAGCTGAAAATTCATAATACGCCAGTAGCAGCCGCGTAATGCATCACTTCGTACATATTCGGGTCACTCTGCCAACGGCCTCTCCGTAAATCTGCACGCCTGCATCCCGGACGCAGCGAGCAGATGCAGCAGTTCCTTCCACGTGCGCATACTTTCCTCGCCTTTTAGTGCTCCTGACGTGGCCGTTACATCGCTCGTACGTATATGTGCCGTCACCGCGCCAGCTGAATCGCATGAACGCGGCGACAGATTTAATGGAAAATTCTCTTTATCACGGTGAATTAAGAAACGCGATTACTACGCTCGAATACGCTATGCGGTAAACGTAAACTCGTTGTTGCACGCTGTTATATAATATCCATTTCCGTGCTCCCACGCTCTTCAAATGCGTGTTGCTCGCTCGTCCATTTTTTCTTTCCCCTAAGCGACCGCGTTAACGTTCACGCGTCGTTTGTCGAATTAACGAGGAAAAAAGAGTCAATTTTTTTCTACCGAGTAGCCAGATTGATAATTTGTTCACTGAGAAAAAAGTGTTTGATATTTGTAGCTGGAATTACATGGTAAAATAATTATGGTTAGATGCTCCATTTTTATAGTTATTGTTGCTATAATGTTAGTAATAATAATCTTATTATAATATGTGCAGTTCTCTCAAACATGAAAAATATACTATTATTATAATAATTTCAAATATTAATATAGTAAAATTTCAACATTATACATAAATACCCAGATAACAAGATGTCGTCTATTTAATGTTATTGTTGTAATTAGTCATTCTTATGACAAATGTGACGTTTAAAATGACATCCAAACGTCGTAAAAATTACGTGGATTTGTCACAGGTACATAGCGTCATAAGTCGACGTCAAAAATATGTCATTTTTTCGTTATTGACGGCAAAGTGTCCATTTGACGTCATTTCTTATGACGAATCTGTACGGTTCTTGAGACGAAGCGAAAATTACAAAAATGACAACAAATTTGCTAGGTGTTAAAGTTATAAATATTTTAGTAAATTCAATTATTTTGTAATCAATTATTTTCATTTCATTTTAAGAATAATAAGCTCTTTGATGTTTAAACATCGTAAAAATGACGTGAATTCTTATATTTCTTATATTTCTTACTCACACAACGCTATAAACTGACATAAAAAATACATCATTATTTTCATGTTATTAACAGAATAAATATAAGAAGTTATTAATTGATCACTAATAATTATGTTACTAGTACGTCGAAAATTAGTCATTTATTCATTCATATGTTAAATATGACATTGTAAAGGTGTCATAAATAATGTCATTAATTGGTCAAAAAGATGACGTCATTATTATCTTGACGTCAATAATTTAAAATGCTAACTATCGACGTCAAAATAATGACAACTTTCTATCTGGGTAGTAAATAAAATTTTTATTCTGTAAATGCAGTCACAATAACAGTGCAGAAAAAAATCTTCTTAAATTTCCTTACTATTTATGTGGTAATATTTATAATATTAAGAAATATGTTAAGAAAAAACTAAAAATTTTAAAGCAGGGTGTACGATTAATAGCACAACTGACTATATTTGCATGATTAAACTACAATTATAAATGTATAGCTGTCTCCAAAAAAAGTACTATAAATTATAGTGCAATTATAGTTATTGCAACCATTTTTTTTTTCAGTGTTGTTTATCTGTACGTTTAATTTTTTTGTATTCTATTTATTAATATACATTTTTTGTACACGAAAACCGCATTTGGTTTCAATTAGACATATGAATTTAAATCTTTAATAAAATCTTTAATAAAATGATGCATGTATATTTTTTGTTTTAGATACTTTTAAATACTTTTAACTTTAAGTACTTTTCAAAGTACAATATATTATTGATTTATACATTTAGATAATGGAGATGCAACATTAATATAAAATAAAATCAGCATTAGCAGAAATATATATGGTTGATGAAGGTTTAAATGCTCGAAGGTATATACAATTTACATTTTCGGACTGTCGCGAATTTTTTTTAAATATTCGTCACAAAAAAATTTTCGCGAAAGAGTGACATGACCGTGTCGGCACACGTAAGAGACAAAATAGTGGATTTTTTGAATATAAAAAAATAGAACTTGAACCAATCCTTTCATTGACAAAGGAAGAAAAAAACGCACGAAATGATAAAATTATTATCAAGGCACAAGCGCAAGTACGTAATGCGTGTGCTAGACAGCGGCAGAGCAAGCATGGCCGCTCCTGTGCATTGCAAATTGGATGGAGTTCTCTTCCCTCCCCCCCCCCCCCCCCCTCCCTGTCGTATCCTTTCGTCGGACTATCCAATTTGTCCTTCGGGATAAAAGATACAGTGCAGACGAGCGGGATAAGTGAAAATTTCACGGAGACTAACCGCGCCGGATATAAATTTCGTACCGCTTCCGGAATAGTAATAAGTTTCCTTAACGATCTCGCGTAAGACCATTTCTCTATAGAAAGAATCACGTTAACCGATAGAAACCGATTCTCTCCTGCACTAACGCCATAAATAATTGTGATTCCCTGTACTCTGCTCGCGAGAAATCTTCCAATCGGAACTAGTATTCTTGTTTTATTGCAAAAGAACTTTCTCTAATTAGACTTGTTGCTCACTGAAACTTACAGAAAATCTTTGACGAACATGAGCATTTTCTTTTAATAATTTTCTTCTTTTATTAATAATCTTTTTTCAACAATAATAATAACATCTTTATTAAGTGCACATACAACTTAGAATGACGAGATTATTGAGATTGAACGGAAAATTTGAATGTACCGCAAATGATGAAACGACAGCAATACAATTACTATAAGGTGTAACTAGAAAAATGAAAACTAAATAAGAAGATACAACAAAGAAGCGAAAAAGTCTAATAATAAAATTTATGAATGGTGAGATAAAATATATAATACACAGAAGCAACAGATTGAAAAGAAGTAAATGATGAAGCTGAACAGATAACGAAGGATAATAAATTAGTATTTATCAATAATGACAAAAAGGTGATCGACACGGAATTTTTTAAAGTAAAATAAGAAAACGGAGCACAAAGAGAAGTCGAAATAAGTTTGAAAAAACGGATAACAGAGTGGTATTATTATGAAATTTAAAATTTAATTATGTATTATATATATTTTGCAAAATGAAAAAAATATGGAAAAATAATTTGGCAACAATTTAGATCCTAGATCAAAAATTATTTCAATAAGAAGTTTTTAAAAAATAATTAAGATAAAGTGAGAACAATTTCACTTAAATTATAAAATTGTATTATTAAATTTATAAATATTAATCTTACTGACCGTTTTATATGTACATATATAACATTATTTATATTTTTATACGGAAAGTATGACTTTCCAATTTTAGTCACTTTTTGTAGAGTATCTATATATACACTTGATACATTTTTAAATGGAGGAGATCTCAAAGTGTGAAACGTTAAAGACGAAACAATATGGATGAAGGATGAAACGTTGATGCACATGCAATCACAGAAAATGTAGAGATTCTTAAAATTGTTTATAGAAAATATAACAAAGAACAGAATTAAATTATCATATAACTGAGAGCAAGTTTTGCAGTTTTTACTTTTATTTACTTTACGTACCCGTTCGCTTTATTTTCACTTTAATCACAACGAATAACGCACACTGCCGAATATTATGACTCCAAAGAGACATCCTCCGTATGTCGGTTTATTCCGTAGCAAAAGGATGTTTATCGGGGGAGACGATATTGAGGGGCTCGGCAGGAGATTCATAGTACAATCTGCGCGTATAGAGTAAACGCAACAACTGGAGCGTGTATTTTAATCTCCGAGTATTTTCATTTCTCTATCACCGTAAGTAGTTCCATGCCTTGTCTTACGACGGGCAGACTGGACTTTTCAGCGACACGTTCTAGGGTTCGGGCAATAAAGAAAATTGTGACGTTAATCTCGTTTATAAAACGATGAAAGTGGAAGTCCTTGTTCGAGTCTGTTCCGGACGTAACCATTTCCTCCCAGTTCCTCGCTTGTGTTCCTTCCCTATTCCTCCCTTCCTCACTTATCAACGGCCGTATTATCGCGTCATGGCAGTTGCTATTGAATTAAATTAAGATCTAATTAAACCAAATTGTGCCCTAACGATGATAGATGCTGTATACAGGAAGCGAAGGACCGAGAGAGATTCCCCTCTCTCTCTCTCTCTCTCTCTCTCTCTCTGTCTGTTGAAAAGAACTCTAAAAGAACTAATCCGGAATCCCGGGGTCTCGGCTCGACCATTCTCGATATTTGGCGCACATTTTTGTTTCCGTCATCTAATGGTGCATTTGCATTTATATTGTCTCAATTTTATTACCCTTACCTAGTAACACAACTGCACGTTGTACTTTTCGCTTTCGATACTTTCGGCAATCACATGGAGATGCGTTGATTATGTCATACGTATCGGTTGCCCGCAACTTGTTCGAAAAAAAAAAATAAAACGCAATCGTAAACAGCTCTCAACAATTAGTTCCACGACATAGTCGCGTGCACCAATGCAATGTTAATCCGGGAAAACAAAACATATCGGACGATGCGCAAGTACTCTGCGTATGCACACACAAAAACCCGCACGCGTGACGAGTATTCGACCATGCGGACATTGCTATTCAGAGAGCAAATAAATGAAACGAGGTCATCATGTAATATCGTCTCGCGGCAATGTATTGTACATGCCGCGCAGTTTTCCATACTGTCTCCTCGTTACTCTTGCTAAAGACTCAACCATGTGTAACATTTTAGAGTGCACACAAACCTGTCTGTAAGCCAAATGTACGAGGATATATTTTTCCGCGTCTTCGTGCGAGCCGACGCGATGGAAAATTATTCATTATCATTGTTAATTCACCTTCTTTTTTTCTATGTCTCCTGCCACGTCCTGACACTCCTGATCTTCATGTCCACGATAACGAGTGATTATTTTAATGATATCTCATTTGATACACTAAAAACTATATTTTGCGTTTTTTCATGGCATCTAAAATTACATTTACATGGCACGCTTAATCGGGTTCAATAACATCCGCAGTTATGAAATTGGCCAATCATAGCTGTTCTTCCTGAAGAATGGAACGACTGCGATTGGCCAGTTTCATAACTACGGATGTTATTAAACCCGATTAAAAATGCCATGTAAATATAGTCTAAGATAAATTTCTTGCTTATCCTTCCTTACGTTATTATAATTTACGTTATTATGACACTAATTAGTATGTACTGTGTTTTTAGAATGTATAATATTTTAATATGAGTATGGATTTAAGTTCATAACAAAAATGTAAAGCACAGAATAGACATAAACAGTAAGCGAATTGGCTAATCACAATGAAGAACATAAGGCAATCTTATGTTCTGTACTGTGATTGATTCACTTACTGCTTACGTTTTATTGACTTATGTTTTGTATATGCGCTTCGTGAGCTTTAGGGAGTCCTAGGCCGGTATTCATAGTTAGATCTTATATTCGAGACCGTTTTAAGTACAGTCTTAAAAAGTAAGACTGTAAAGTACGAACCATCTTAAGACATTACTTAAGACAATCTTGAAATAAGGTGAATAGCTCCTAGAAATCCTAAAGCCCGAAGTAGAGCTCGGTCAATGCTGATTTGATCCATCATTGACTCTGTCATGTTGTTGTGAAACCGGATGTGAGAGTGAAAGAAGTAAATAAGAGAAATGACAGCTAGCTTACTGTCAAGATTCTTATCAAAATTAACGTTATATTGGCACACAATTCTAAGATCATGTGATTTCCGGGCATCATGCCGAGCTTTGGCTCTACTTTTAGGATCTCTAGGGAGTCCGCATACACGTTCTATAACAGTAATCGTCAGATGTACGTAAGAATTAGCCAATCACAATCAAGAATTTTCAAAAACTTTCAGCTTTGATTGGTTAATATTATATCGCTTACGATTATTGTTACAAAAGTGTATACGGGCCCCCCTTAGGGCTGCTGTGTACATTTTTCCCAATCATAAAGTCTATTCTACAATTTCATTCACATTTTCCGTAACACTATCTACAAGACGTACCGTAAGAATTAGCCAATTACAGTCAAGAATTTCCAGCTCTGGTTGACTAATTTTTATGTCTATTCTACAATAGTTGTAAGTGATTATAATTGTAAAAGAATTGACCAATCACAGAATATTCTTTTCATATTCGACTATGATTGATCAATTCTTATAATTTCCAGAGCTAGAAATTTTTGGTACGTCTTATAGTTAGTGTTACGGAAAATGTGTTCGGCAACCTTTAATTTTTAAACACTTTCGGTATATCCAACTTTTTTCAACGCTTTTTCAATATTTTTCCATTGTTTATAATCGTTTTATTAATTAAGTTACATATATTTCTTTTATATCATTCTTTTATGTCATTCCTTAATATGTACCATTTTGATTGAAGAAAAAAAATTTTTATAATATGTTTATTTTTATGAAAGTTATAAATAATCGAATTGGATTCGCTATGTCGTACACGAAGGTGTTCTTCTTGTATTGAAGCATTTAAAGATTATCATCATGCAATGTTTATATAATTCTCATTATGTTGGTATTGATATAAACGCCAATATGGTGTGAATTTAGCACCGTGATTTAAAACATGATATTAAATCGATTATGTTGATGTTTATATTAACATCAACATAGTGAAAATTATATTCAACATTTATAATGTTATGTTTGCTTTCATATTTTTTGGAGTGTTAAAATGAGCTAATGCCAATGACTGAATCGTTACCCAAAAATATGTCAACATTCGACATAAAGATGTTCAATCTTGGATTTGCATTTCGCGTAACTGTGAATTTTATTGGAACGAGAAAGAATTCGTGCGCATTGAGTTATTAGTTTCATCGTCTCTTCGAAAAATGTGTTCACGATATTGCGGAATAACTTCAAAATAAATTACTTGGCTATGTATTTGCTGTAATCTAACTTTTAGTCATTTTCCACGTTTCGGGTGTCGAAAGTATAGTAGTTACAATCAAACTATTCTCCTTGACATTTAAGAGCGACGTAACATGAAATTGAATCTTTACATAGTTGTATTTTTATTTAAGTTAGGCTTTCACTTTAATTATGTAATTATCCTTGAATTATTCTTGATAGTTCTTTTGTAATCAATTGTATAAATTAATAAAGCTTAAAACAATAATTTGTGTGGAGTTTGCGTTCGCTTGTGACTCTTTTAAAATGCAATAGAAATAAAATATCAAAGTGGTAAAGATTTGGAGAAAAAAATGTTATTGCGCGCGCACACACACACACACACACACACACACACACACACACACACACACACACTAACGATTTCATGACTCTTCGTAATATCGCACTATTAGGGAGAACTGGTAGGTAGATGTGGAGCGAGAATATAGAAAGGAATAGGAAAAGATTGAAGAAATGGGGAAATATAGAGAAAATTGTAGGAATGAAGAGAGAGAGAGAGAGAGAGAGAGAGAGAGAGAGAGCGCGTGTGTGTGTGAATGTATGTATGTGTGAGAGAAAGAAAGAGTGAGGAGGAAAGGAGAGAAAAGAGAGAAATATCTCTCATTACCTGAAATTCCAGGAATGAATGGAAGCATTAATTTTCCGAGAGGAAGGGAAAACTACTGGATGGAATGCAGTGAATATACGCCGTACTAGTGGCCGATAACAAACAAACGCGACATTCCGAACAGATGATATCACCAATGGGACAATCGTTTCGTTTCAGAACCGATCTCATTAATAATCGGCGATTTATTGTTATTTTTAGATTCAATATATATACAAATACACGATGGTGTATTATATGTTCAAATCAGGTCTAAAAACGTAATAGCTATAACGTGTATCAGTTCCAATAATTTTAGTTATGATGTCCGGCTGATAAACGTTGTCATATATTCCTTTTTATATTGGTTTTTTTAACCTTATTCTCTAATTTAGATAATATACCTGGATGTTAAACCAGGTGTGATATACTTTTTAAATACGTTAATAATTCTTAATACGTTAATTAAAGGAATTTTTATTTTTCGCAAATTATAAACGTTTATTTAATTAAAATTTTATACGTATTATAAATGTAGATAAAATTTTTATACGTATTATAAATGTAGATAAAATGTAGATAAAATATAGATAAAAATTCTGATATTTTTTTATATTCTGATATTTCATGAACTATTTTTTAACGTATATGTCATATACCTATACCAATTTTATACCATATTTTCATTTAATAAACGCATAACATGCCTTTGTACACAACATGTCTTTATACTACAATGCATCTGTATTTAATTTCGCTTATGAATACGTAACAAAGCTTCATGATACATTTCTCTCGTTCCTTAATGATTACGCTTTAGTTTTGTCAATTTATAAATGACTCGATCATTATGAATATGTGAGCTATCATTACTTTTATATCTACATTGCTGAGGAAGACTCCAAAGAGATTTGAAACGTTCAAATAAAGAAGACATCATTCCAACTACAGAATATTAAATTATTTTATAATAATTTGCGCCGTTTATCTGCGCTGACTCTCATTTACGCCTTCTTTTATTTATTTGTATATTATTTATTTGTATATTTATTTGTATATTTATTTGTATAATTTGAGAGTCCGTTTGTAATTATTATTGTTTTTATATCAACATGTGTTTATTGGGCGCACACTAAATTCGTAAATAAACAACTATTCATTGGAGATCTTATATCAAAATACATAACAAAAAATATAAGATATAGGATTGAAATTCTAAGGTACCGAAATCCTAATCGTATTTAGCGGATTTAGTGCACCCGGACATTTTCTTCTATTACGTTGAAAAATTGTTTTTAACAAATTTTAAGTTGCATAATCTTATTCCTTGAGTTTTGAGATCTTTGTCGATCTAATTTCGAATTATAATTGCTTATTTGTTGGATTTTAACCTTTAAAATAAAAAAAAAAATAGTTCAATTATGTTAATTTTCAGCAAAGGTACGTTAATTTAAAATACACTGAATCCTCGAATATCAGTTAAGAAAACTTCGGAGCGATACCGATTAGGGAAAGTAAGCTCGCGAAAATCTGTAATAGAAAAACAGAGCAAAATTAAATTTGCGAGTGAAATCAATTGTATAATAATTTGAACTAAAATTTTTAACTACTTAAAAGAATAAGTCTTAAAATTACGATATTTTGTAACATTAAGTTCGTCGTTGCGCATCAATAATATTAGTGCTTACGACGAAGCGATGTTTTATGCACAAGAATACCTAGATGAGTAATACATACCCAAAGTATGTAACACCGGGATATGCTACACGGAGGAACCGTCCAACTACAAACAAGGTGGGCTATTCCCTGGAGTAAAACCGCTCCACCGATCTAATATTTATGCTCGGATAATATATGCATATGTGTAAAGATATGTTTGAAGTACGGTTATGTTATTGAGGCAGTGGTGAAACGGAATTATTTCCCATGTGCAAACTAGGAAATATATATTTGAAACAATGCAATCATATAAATTCACGATTTGCACGGAGAAGAATGATTATAATGATTTCGTATGAAAGCAACGTAAATTTAATTCCTAATCGTTACATCTATATTGTTAAAGCGTATAAACGTACTGATTTTACTAAGGGCTTTACACGCTTTCGAAAAGCGAGTGAGAGTTTGTGAATTATTTTTAAAATAAATACCTTTAAATCTAATACGGATTCATTGTAACTTCCAGCGACGTTACTTTTAATGATGCTCGAATACATAGACGACGAATATTGTAAGTAATCTCTTTGAGAGCGGTAGCGGAATGATCGAATTAAACGCTTCTCGCAAACTTCCGACGACCGGCACGGATTGTCGCACGATCGTTCGCGTACTGGAAACTTTACAATCGCGTTAGCTTTTGTCGTGCGGGAAAGAAAGGACCAAGAGCGCACAAAGCTACGAGCTTTCGCGACTTTGAGAGCCCGCAATCATCGTCGGCGAATGGATCGATGTAATAGCTGTGGTAGATCTATACGTAAGTCGAAGTTGGTAGAAGAGACGACGATAAAGGATATCACTTGAAGAGCCACCTATCGCGGGATTCTAAAGAACGAACGAGTCGTGCATTTAGCGACAAAGCCCGATTGGAATTTATGTCGTTGCTCGGGCTCGAAATTGCGGTTACGTGTAGAGACGCTTGGGGTCAATTGTAACAAGGGACAATTGTAACACCCGCGATAATTCGACCCCTTGGTCGTCCGGCACGCCAAGAGAGGTAGCATTAAATAATCCTTGGTGACAGTACGAGGTAAGATCAAATGGTGTAATTGAGATTGTCGAGTAAATGGGCGAGTACGACGCGACGCAATGATTTCTCGACACGCGGGCCGTATGCCATGCGCTATCGAAGGTATCTTAATCGTTTGAAACACGAAAGCGTAGTGTTGATCCAATGCGAAAAAAAAAAAAGAGAGCGACTCTCTTTACCGCGCAGACTTGGTTATCCGCGCAAATTGACTGATCGAGGTTAAAGCGACATCATCACATCATGAAAGAGCAGCTCGACCCCGCGTTTCTACTTAACCGCATGGTAAATGGCATCTGTCAAGACGCTCTCTGATAATCAGTGACATTTTATCTACCTGTAAACAACTGTAAGCAGGCCGATGGTGATAGTGATTTGTTCAGTAAATCAACATTTTCAATCTCCATGTTATCCACGCGCGCAAGAGTAAACACGAAACGAAGGGAAGATGCAGATAACAACCGTGAGAGGGGGTAAAGAACTGAGCAGGAAAGGTCGAACTGAAACGAGACAGAGAGAGAATGTGGAAAAGAGAGATAGAAAGGAAGACATAAAAAGTGAAAAAAGATAAAGGGAACGAGAGAGCGCACATCCGGAAGGATGACCGGAGAACCTGTGGTCGAGGTGAAAAACGAACGCGAAGTCATTCGTCAAAGTCCTGTGCGACTATCAGCGACGGAAAACGCGCAGGAAAAGCGTATGTAGAATAAAAGGAATGGCAAAGTGGAGAGATACGAGCTACGAAGATAGAAATTGACGTTGGTGCGATAGGCGCGTGCACGGGACATTCTTTCGCGAGGAAGAGAGCATGCATACGTATTTTTACCCCGAAAGCTGCGCAATATCCAGACGATTTCATTCAATGCGTGACCACGTCTGCAAAGGTTAGCAAATGACGCGATCTTTTCACCGGTACTGTATGGGTCCGCGTGAAGAGATACTTCCTGCGGAAATATTCGCGTCTATTTGCTTAACATAAAGACTGTCGTATAAGAGAAAAAAAAGTATGTGAAACCTTTGGTACCTCTAAATGCAAATTTTTTTACAAAATTGATATGGCATTTGATTGCCCATTTCAATTTATCTACATTTGTCCATAAATAATAATTTTTTGTCCTCTGCGAAAAAATTTATAAATAAATGAAAGGGTTCAGTAATTTTAATATGAGCATCTTTAAGTGTTTTTTTTTTAATTACATGCGGTATTCAATTGTTCGTATTTTTCCATAAATAATCGTTTTTTATAAAAAATAAATCAGGATATGGTGAAGCTATTCTATTAGTTCAACCTTAATGTAATATAGAATTTAGACAGCGAAACAATATCTCTTCGCAGTGACATGCTTACTTATGATTGCCTTATACAATCATGATTGTTTCTTGAAAGTACAAGCATGACTTTCATTTTCAAATATTCAGGCTGTTCAGAAACATAAACACTATCGCGAGAAATGGATATTAAAGCTCCTGCTCTATTCTATCCATACATGTAAATATAATACTCATAAGTGCATTTTTCTTTAAATTATTACGAAATTCGAATTTATAGTCTGTCCACATTTTCTCTACAATTATTTATAAACGATTGTTTATTATCCTAAAGGATGATGTGAACAAAAGAAATCGCGCAAAATTTTGTCATAAATACTTCCATTTTAAATTATAAATGTGAAGATACTTGTGACAAAATTTGCGCAACTTTCTTTATCATTCCTTTTCCAAGATGAATAATAAACAATTATTTATGGATACTTATGTATAAAAGTAGATAAATTGAGGACAAATTCTATAATTTAAAGATATGTAATATCTTTTAATTTAAATGTAAATACTTACGAGTACTTCTATCGAAATTTGCTCTTTGTTCATAATTATTTTTCAGGGTGAGTAGAAAAACAGTTATTAAAGGACAAATGCGGATAAAATGTAGACAATTGAATTTCATATATAATTTTAAAAACCTCACTCAAGGATATACTCTTTTTATTCATTTATCAATTCTTTTTACAGGGTGGACAAAAAATTATTATTTATGAACAAGCGTGAACAAATTGTAGACAACTAAATGCTATATCAAGTTTGTGTTTTGTTTCGCATTTAGAGATGTCAACTTTAAAGACTTAAGAAACAGAAAGAGGGAGGAACGTATATACATGATAAATGACTCTATATATAATTGAATCTACATAATTAACATTTATAGTATGCTAAATTAACGTTTTTATTTTCATTTACCTTAAAACTTTTTCATTTTAAAGTACATTATTTTTAGATATTTGTTTACTTACTCATAAATTATGTTATTTTATGATATTAAAGAATGTTGAATATCTAGTAACACAAAATATTCAAATAGCACAATCATATTACGTTATTACACGGATCTGTTAAAAATGAAATATATACATAAATTTTAACAAGGACTAATTTTGGTACGAATACAAAATGTCTGTGTGTAGTTATAGATGAATCGGTTTTTTTTATTTGTTATTGTGCCGTTTCTGTCTGCTAATGGGTGCGATCGACGTGATACTAAAAAAGCTTTGAAGCATTCTTTGATTGATCAATTAATAATGTTCTTTCTTCTGATTAGTCAGTCAAATTAGATCTAAAATTTGTAGTAAGACCGTATTCAAAATTGCGGTCTCATAAATCTTTCCATCTATACGACAAATTATGTCTGATTTATATGTATATAGACATTACTAGAGTAAGTATAAAGAGAAGTGACGCCAATTAATTGGAAGTTGCCATTTTATGTCTTACATCTGGGGTATCTAAATGATGCAATTCCTCGTTTTAACCTCTTCTCTCTTTCTAACTAATAATAAGGACACTTAATGGCAGAGCCAATTAGCATTAGACATGTATTGGCGCTACTTTCTTTATATCCATTCTAGATATTACAACATTCATTATAACTTTGGATATTTAGATAATATATCAAGACACACAGAATCCCAATACACAATTCATTGAATTTGTTATATCAACGCTGACGAACGATAACTTATGATCATTTATTATCTGTCCAGAAGTCGGTAGTTAAGCGTGTTACTTCTATGACAGTTCTAACTGACGTAAACTCGCGAAACTTTCAACTATCATCAGACAATAAATTAATCCGCGGGTCAACGTGAGAATGCATTTCAGAGCGAAGTTTCGCGGCGAAAGGAAAATTTGAAAAAAATTTGACCAATCGCTACGGTACTAGCGGAGTATAATTGCATCGGGTACTCTCAATATTCTCCGTTCGTTTTTTTTTTATTTATAAAAGCGCGGAAATGCCTTTTACGCGAAACAAACGACGTTACCTCCGCACAATTTTTAAGACGCAATCAATTCAGTCCATTTTACACGGCCAGTCGTTGCCTGCCTCGCTGCCGTTGCTAATAATAGCCTTGATTGAAAGTCATAAATTTGCAAAATCTTCTTTTATCCCATCTTCGCCGTAGTCAAGGGGTCGTAATAACCGGGGGAAATTACAGACACGGGAAATAACATCCAGTAACTGGCGTTTTCAGCTGAGGTGCAATTTCCCGGCCGCCTTTGAGGTAAACAAGCCGATTTAGCGGCGAAATAAATTTTGCTACGTCCGAAAAGAAGTCGTGTCTTTCGCAGCGCAAAACAGGCGACGTCGCTGCTGCCTACACTTGTGCATTTATTCCATCGCATCGGCGTTATTAATTGCCGGCTGGGCAAACATTTTCGTTTGGACTGCTATCGAGCGTACATATATCCCATGCGCGTTTTCCTGCCCGCCAATGAAGAACGCGCGATACGATTCGATAGTCTCTCTTTCAACGCGAGCGAGGCAATATATCCTGAAGTGCTCGCTATATTGCAACGAGCTGCGGGCGGATGTAAAAAGTGAGGGAGGGAGAGAGAGAGAGAGAGAGAGAAAAAAGAGAATATCCCTTTGATGCTGAGGCATGGGCTGGTAGTTCTCGTCGTCTCCTTCGCCCTCGGATATCCGCGTCTCTACGACGACAGGATTAACCCCTCCTACATATACGCCTTTCTACTAGTTACCGAACCATCTAACCGAGAATTTCCCCACCCTCATCCCTTTCGAAATAGATTATCCGCCGTTAGTTACAAAGTTACCTTCATCGGTCCGTCGACTTTGCCTGCTTCTTTCACCCCCAAGATCTGTTGTCAATAGTACGGTTCTATTAACGCATACAAAGAGCTGATATTTGATTAAATATCAGATAACATTTATAATGTCAACAATGAAAACTTAACTTTTTATTTAGTCTATTTTCTCTCTCTCTCTCTGTGCGATACAGAAATTTTAGGATGATTTTTTGGTTTCTGCGGTATAGAGATAGTGCATTTTCATTTTCGAAAAAGTCGGTGAGATGACCAATATTCCGGATATTTACTCGAGGGATTACTCACCGCATAAAAGCGAAATCGTACGAAAAAGGTAGCACGTAAATCCGGAAACGAGTGTATTCGGCAAATTATGACGTTTCGGCCTAGTTGAGCGTGCCCGGCGTGTCTTCGTGATAAAATAGTGCTTTTAATTTGGCCCGAATATTTATCCGGCGTAGTAAAAGCGTCCCGCTGTTTTATCGGAGTGCAAGCGGAATAATATTCCAGGCGTGCGTCCTTCGTAAACAGCGTACAATTTCCATTTCGTGTAACATTCTCGCCCTAACCCCGTATTATACGGTTCACAATCTGGCCGGCGTAAAAGCTGGCAATGCGCGCACGACAAGCGCAGAGATTTCGGTTCCGCGGCCCGCGTTTTCCTTCTATGTACTCTAATGTAATTCACCTTAACAAAATGTATCTGCTGCGAACATTCGAAACACCCTGCCTCTACTATTTCTATCTGCAACCAGATAAAATGCGGGATGCATAAAATGCATGATTCTTGTAGATAATATCATATAATGCTACACTTTTAAGAGATTTAATAAAGATGGAAGTACTATTTATAGAATAACAAATATTTTGTATTTGCGTTAAAACTAGTCCTTGTTAAAATCTTTGTGTTGAATATTTAACATACTTGACTGTTAATTTAACATAATATAATGTATTATATATGAGCGTTTTCAATCTCTTTTCCTCGAAATTTTTTATTCATTTTTCACTTTTAATTATAAAATATAATTTTGCTTTTATAATTCTGAGTAAATTTTTGTTGTCACAAAATACCTTCTTCTCCCCTTTACGACCATGTAAGTAATTTTTGAAACTATCGTTAGTCATAACTTTGACAAAGTGTCGATATACATATGAAAAAAAACTTTTGCAAAATTTATGAACCGACCGACAGAATATATGCTGAGATATTAATGAATAATCCCTTCACAACTGTACATTTAATTTTCAATAAATTTATTTTCTTCAGGAAGAAAAATAAATGTTATGTTTTACAAAATCTAATATTTTTTCCAATAAAATCTGGAACTAGAAAGAGAAAAAGACATCTGAACTTTAAAATATATAAAAAAGCAATTCATGCAAAAGTAGCTGTTTGCATAACAGAATTGATATTCTTCTCCCTCCGAAAAAATCTTAAATATACCCCGAATTTTAAATATAATAATTTTATACTATTTTGTATTAAATTGATATTTCAACAGTTCTGAATAATAATTTATGAGCAAATGATCAAATAACGTAAAATTAATAGTTTTAAAACACAAATTCTAAGATGAATGAATGAAAGATTAATATATGTTAATTTAATACATGATAAATATTAATTTTATTGATAAAACATGCTTTCCCAATTTAATTTCAAAGTCTTACATTTTTTGTATTAATTTTTACATAAAATTTGTATTACTTTCTAACATATGTTAAATTAATATGAAAATTTAAGTGGACCCGTTTCTGGACACGTGAAATGCATTAAATTTCTAATTAAAGACAAAATTTCTGACTGTATAGAAATAATAAGTTCTTCATTCATATATCATGTAGAAAAATTTTATTATTATTGTATGAAAAATATTACGAGATAAAATTAAAGCTATTCTCATTGTTGAATGATGGCTATAAAATTCCTTTTCCGAGACGATTTGAAATGGCACATAAAAGAGCTATAATTTTTATCGATGTTCAAAACAATGAACTGCAGCAAACAAGGGAAACCTTGCAATTAAGCGTCACCTCCGTTTCCTTCGGCGTCGTTCGAATCGAGGTTTCATTTCTCCGTTCCTTGCCGGTAACTGCGATTCTTCGATTTCCAATACAGTGAAATAGAGCGTGCTTGTATAAAACGACTACGTAAGTTCAACTCAGTTAGCATAATATGTATTTCCATACGTTTCTACTTCATGACGTCTTATCCCGCATTGAATATAATTTTTCATGCATCAATAGCATCAAATTTTACTTTGTCTTATTGCTGCATAAAGCGCAATATTATAATTCTATGAACGGATCCGCTTGAAGTCGCAAGCGGTAAGTTTCGAATTATTTTGTCAACAAAAGAATTTATTATTATAAAAATTCATGCAAACATTATACATACACATAATGAAAATTATCTACCAAAGCTGTTACAGAAAAATCGATCAGTATAATAATATGTATATATTTTATAGGTCCACGAGGGTTTTAGAACAATTATAATGTTTAAATATCTGCACATATACGATGAACGCGTATACGATAAACAAATGAAACATTAACATCGCGAAATAATATTCTGCGGTCCGAAAATAATACGTATCGCGGTACCGGGGGTCAGGGACATCAGCCTTCTTCCTATATCGGAAACAACAATTTATTCCGCGAGTTGCACGGCAAATCGGCCAATAACATTGTTCGAACATCCGAGCATGCTTCCCGGATGAGAATAAATTTATCATCGAGGTCTGCGATATTTGCGCGCGATAAACGGAATAACCTGCAGCACCAGCAGCAGCAGCAGCAGCAGCAACGCGAAAGCCATTTGCGATTCATGCACGCGCGACGACTCATCTCATCTCTTTTTCTCTTCCCCCCCCCTCCTCCCCCCTCTCTGTCTCTCTTTTTCTCTCGCTAAAGTGGTTTACCCGCGGGAATAAGCGAGGCAACGCGAATCCCGGTAAGAAAGCTCCGTGCAGTTCCGCGTACGTGACATTCCAGTCGCGTTGTACTGGCACATCGCCACTGTGCTTTATGCGATTCCGTCATGCTCGCAACTGCGAGCAAACGTCACGCGGCGACGACCCCACGCCCTTATTTCCAGGACATTACTGCCGTGACGAAGATTGTTCTAACTCCCGTACTACCCTCTAATCTTCACAACTCAAGACGGTAGGGATTCCACAGTAACGGGGATATTAAATCGTTTCTACCGACAGTTGTATTATCGTCGACACTTTTCAACGACTATTTGTATCTCTTAGAAAGTTTTATTGCAATTTGAATAAATGCGTGTGAAAAGTAGCATGTGAAACGAGACTTTAGTCTCCTTTTACTATGAAAAGTTCTTTATATGAATATGGGGAAGAAGGAAAATATTTTGAAGAAACTGAAGTACCACTAAAAATTTAATTAGATACGCGCGGATTTAAAAATAATTTTTTATTGGACCATTAAATAATTATATCGAACTTTCAAAGTATTATAGTTGTTAAGTTTCAAAGCTTCTTGCAGTATTATCGTTCATATTTAAGCGTTCTAAATGATTATTTCAAATGGCCCAACAAAATTATTTTCAAATCTGTATCTAGCTAAATTTTTAGATACTTCAGCAAAACCGTCTGAATTATCTGATTTTAAAAAATTATCCTTGACGAAATGTTTATTATTTTTCATTATTAATCGTGCACGAAAAGCGTCCTACGAAAGCTACTCGTATAATAGACATTACGTTTCCGCAAGTAGGTTACCGTAACCGTGGTATCGGCGCTACCATAAATTCACGCGATACATTGGTAGCGTTCAGCGTGTACATAGGTTTACCAGAGAGGGGGGGGGGGTGGATGGTCTGATATCGTGCCGTAATAAACGGTATAATTTATCACAACGCACGTAGGGTGGGCGGTAGCAGCACGAATGCGATGGTGTGTACGCTGCGTGTCACGTAGGCAAGCAGTCAGCCAGCCAGGTACGCAGGTTACGTATGCAGTGTAACGACTTTTCCCATCCGAGAGAATACTGGACCGCTGCGTCGGGTTTCAGTTATCCACGCTGCATTATGACGCTTATCCTGCTTAATGCTTCGGCTAACTACTGGCTTGGATATCACTCCATAAACTAGATCGTCATATAAAGGACGCGTTTAAACGTGCGGTGAATTCGACTGTACGCGGACATGCATTCATGGTGTGCAATTGATGCAACTAAAGGAAAGACAACTGGTGAATCGCAAGGGAGTTGTACAGTAATTCCTTAACACTTCGATGAAGTAAATCTCATGAGTAGTTTTAAGCGATTCCTACACGAAAAAAAATTATGTATTATTGGTATTGTTAGCAATTTCATTGGAAATAATCTCAATAGAAATAATTTCAATAACAGTATTGATAAAACAAATATACGCTATTTTTGTTTTAATAAAATAATGCTATTATTATAAATGTTACTCGTTTCATTAATCTAATTGTTCTAGTAACAGGAATATAAATTTTTTGTGATAACAAGAGAACATATGGATTTCTTGGGACCTACTAAAGTTTTTTATTATCATTTTCTTTAAGAAATTTTAAAGTTCAATTATATATTTTTAATCTGATGGTACAAAGTTGTTCGAAAAACACAAATACAATATTATTGATAGAAATTTATTGCTTTTAAATCTTGCGATTAATATAAACACGCATCAAAAAATTTCTTCAAAAAAACATTTTTTAAGTTATTCTCAGAATCATCAGGATGTTCCAATTAAGGTTAATATCTACTGTCATTGAAAATTAACAAGATTATTTTTAATTAATAAGATTATTGTTGTCTGTTGCAGTTAATATTATATATCACTTTTTTTCTGTATTTAGAAAAGTTTCCTAATAAAATGATCTACGAAAGATTAACAAGCTGAGAAAATAGATCGGTACACTTATAATGAAGTAAAACAAGGCGGTAAAATATATAAAAAAATTTGAATATGCTCGGCTAAACTACATTCTTCATTATTTCATTATTTTTTTAATAGGTAAGCGCGTATACCGCATGATTTATCGCGGACGTTTCTGCATGAGTGTTACACGGTTGCTAATTAAGATAGCGTGCGTATAATTTATCGCAACCTCCCTCAGATGATTGCGTGCTATCGCATGCGCGCGCAGAGGAACGTCCAGGCCTCATCGAAAGACAAAGCTTCTGGATTTTCGGTATTATCCGATGCTCTTTCACCTTCTGCACCTAACATTTCCTAACTATCTTCTCACTGCAGACTTCAGGGGCAAACTAGATCAACGATACATAGCGGCGCATTACAGCATCTGAGGCGAATTTGACTACGTATTTTCGTATCCAAGTTTAAGCCGGAGTATGTGGAATGTTCCAGCAACGAACGCGACAAATTTCATCTACAAACTGCTCAACCATTTTAGGATGGATGTTCCCGGAATTACACTAACTTTGAGATGTAAATTGCTAGCGAAAATCTTATTCTATGTTTGTTCAGACAATTTAAGAAAGGAGTTTACAGTTTTAAATCTATTTAATTTTAATTAATTTCTCGGTTGTATTGTTCAAGAAATAAATAATGACAGTTAAAATGTTATTCAAGAGGCATATCTACGTAATGTTAACAGATGCCGTAAAGTCGTGCGTCAACCCCGCTCTGAGGTTGCGGAAATGGACAGCCGTTGCACATAACAAATGGTACAATTTACCGCGACGTAAGTGACCCAAAGCCACACGGTACTTACGTCCGCGCGATGCTCCAGCGACTTTCACGTCCGAACGTACGTCTCGCCGTCGCGGATTTCCGTCATTCGTTCTTGCATTGTACGATGATTACTCCGGCATAATACTCTGGCACTGGTATAAGTAAACGACCTGGATATCGCCCCATAAAGCAGATCAGCGCGTAAAAGGCTTGGCGCGAGCGCGCGATGAATTCCGCGCTCGTACACATCACCGTGGCGGAATTTTAATTGCGAACTTGGCTCACGAGCATACGTTTCTCGCTTTTTCTCTCCCGTAAACATTTCGCTAATGTTATTCGAGCAATCCGCGCACGGTTACGTATTACAACCTGCCGCTATTTGTGCAATGCTCGCGGAAGTGTGATGCGCAACGCTGAAAGAAGACAGTTTACAATAATATCAGCCTTACGCTCAGGAATTTGTTTTTTAATTTTCTCAATTTAAATAAAATTTTTCTACATTGTTTAATTTTCGCAACATTTTTTCTTCTTTATTTCTTATAATGCTCTTTACTAATTTCGTTTTCCTCTAATAAGAAATTATTTAGAATTAATGTGTGTAATTATTATAGTAATTTTATTAAATAAAAGTGTATAATTTTCCGTGACACTTTATATCTCAGAGAAGCATAGACGGACATTTCTTAAATTTTTTATCATTACTACACATAATAAGATTAATAAAATCGAATTGTTACCGTTTAACTGTATTTCTTGTGGTGCACGAGTGATAATATTTATTTTCAAAATGGATCCGCACTTGGGAAGGCGGAAAGTAATGATATTGCTTGTTCATTGCTAAAGTACATTTACATAACGTCTCAATATTTTAATTTAAGAGATGCTGAAATTTCTGATACACTAATTACGATCTTCGCAGAGGTATACCTCTCATCTCCCTCGGTAGTCCTAGTGTAATCAACGGGAACGAACGAAGCAAGTTCAAGCACAGTTTCGTTGAATACTCGGCCTTTACTAGTTCTAATTGCTCGAGTTTCGCAGCATTTCCTTCATTTCCTCTCCTCAGCCATCTCTCTAGCCTACGCTCTATCCCTTTCGCTGTTTACACACGCCACGGACATGCATTACCATTCGCCTTTGACGTACAAATCGAAGAAACATGCGACTGCACCTAATTTCATGAATGAACATGATAGATCCAAATGGATCGAATCTGTCCAGAATGTTCGATGAGATACATGTTTAATAAGCACTCGCCGTCACGGCCGAGTCGAGCGTCACTTTTATATCTAAAAGTTGCGGAAAGAATAATTTTGCTGAATTATCTAACAATTTAGCTGAACAGGATAACTTCGCACCTATCAAAAACTTAATTTATTAAATATTATTTACTATGTTTAAAGTAAATGAACTATATCAGTAAAAACTTTGTACTGTTTATTATGAAAAAAATATTAGAAATCCGAAATATTTATATTTCGTATTGAAAAATGAACTTTTTTAAACCCTTGCATTTTTGCCGTAAAGGTGGTGTCGTAATGGTTATGCCATAAGGGTGGGATATATGGCTACTCATAGGGGAAGGGGGGGGGTATGTATGGCTCATAAAAAATTTACAAATAATGCATATAAATAAGACATAAAATGATATAATAATTTATAAAATGCTTTTATAAAGTTTTATTAAGGAATAAGAATGATAAATATGTACATGAAGTAATAAATAATAATTACAATCTTTCACATGTATTACAAGTAAACATTTTTACAAGATAACATTTCATTATCTGACGTGAAAGTTAGATGTTCGTTACTTTTGCAAATTTGCTTAAAATAATTTATATAATAAAATAAACCAATATATTGTACCACGAAATGGACGACCATCTACCTGCGTTTTTTTCTCTCTTTTTATTAATGGACTCTTAACACATTTACTGATATTACTGACAAGAATTTTTTTACTTCGATTTACTACTTCGATTTTTGATAAAAATGACTCGCAGCGTATTACACGGAATGATGAATACGGGATTAAAAATTATAATAGTATTGTAATACCATGTACACATTTTTGATTTAAAACAATGTTGAAATATTACGACTACATTGAAAATGACTCGATTGGAATCGAAACGTTTGTTGTCAATTGTAATTGTTTATATGAATTTTTAATGTTAATTTAAATTAAAGTTCTTTACTACATTACTGACTCTTTACTCTTCTTTTGCATTACAAGTGTTATATTTCATGTAATGCGTTTATTGCATTTAGTGAATTCAATCTGCGCATACTTTGTATACTTTGGATATAAATCCAGCCCGTTAAAAATGCTGTACATCCCAAACAGATGGGATATACAAAACGATAAACTAAACGAAGAGCAAGGTATTTTGTTATACAACATGCTTTGCTACTCCTCTACATTCATGTATCACGAAATAACGATTAAATCTTTTGCGCGTCCTAAAGTAATAATTTTATGTAGATTATAATTTATGATGGCGCTACTTAACACAGTGACAAATCGATTCAATTCATAATAATTTCATTAATATTAATAGTAAAAAACTGAAATCATGACACAATACTAATATAACATAAAGGCATGTAACAGAGTAATTGCGGAAAAATTATCCCCACTCCTTCTATTTTTTTCTAACTTTTGCGGCATAAATCCCAGCGCAGTATATTTGCCGGAATTACCCTATAGACTTGAAAATAGGATAAAAGAGAATATGGAGATAATATCGGTTTTTAAATTAATATTACTCCGATATAAATGCATATGAAGTCTTTAAATTTATGCAGAACTCTTGAAGAATATATTACCTATAACATTCAATAAAATTTAAGTCCAACGTCAGTATTAACAAAAAAGTGTGAAAATAGGAGATCTAAAAATGGGATGTAATATGGAATACCGGTTACATTTGGAGAATAATAATAAATAATACAATAAATAAAGTGAAAATTTGTTTATTTGTATAAACTGATTAAAATATAATTGAAAATAGTTCACATTTTTATTGTACGATAGCACGTAGAAAATAAAATAACATTATTGGATATGGATAAAAATGAAGAACAAAAATGAAATCTTAATTCACTAAATTATTATGTAAAATATAAGTACCTATTAGCATCAACTAATTCTCAATGTAATTCCATACGATCTGCATGTCTTCATATGACAAATAAAGTCTTTTAGTGATAAACAAATAAAATCGCAATTTATCAGCATAATATTGTTCGTGCAACATTATTGAAAGGATCTATGTAATATAAGAATTATAAAAAATTTATTTTTAGTTTGTAAGATTTTCTTAATAAAGCTTTCGAATCTCCAGATACAACAAAAGTAAAGAAATGCTTACGCTAACGATTTTGTATTGTCGCATCGAATTATTATTATAACACGTTTAACGGCAACTGCTGATTCACTTCCACTGATTGCCGTCAAGTTACAGTGCTTTATTTAAAAAATAAGTACTATTCCATATTAGCAGCTATATTCCACATTCCCTACTTTATCCTAATAAGTTAGAAATAAGACTGAATAAATCAATTAAAACGAAGTGCCAATTACGGTCAAAGTTAGATGTTGGAATAATAATTCTCTCTATATATAATTTATTTTAAATACATTTAAATTTAAATCGATTATTAAATTTAATTTGTGAGATTTGTATTATTATTGTTATTATTTTAGTTCGATTGTGTTGCAAGTCCGAAAATAATAAGCGTGCAGTCATTTGAAGTAAATGTATTTAAAGTAAATTATACATAGAATTATTATTCTAATATTTAATTTTGACTATAGTTGGTGCATCTTCTTACTTGATAAATCTGAAGATAAATTTTGTTGATCCACCAAAATACTTACGTAGTATGTTCAAAAATAATGAGCAATGCTGCGAAAAGTTTTAACATTCTATACTATTAAATTTATAATGCCAAATTTTACACATTTAAGTTATTTTAATTATTTTTATAGTCACTACTGCTCCTCGACTCAATATGTTAATATTGGAACAATGAAGTTAAACAATTTAACTCAAGAAATGTATTATTCTAAATTTAACTCAAATTTAGTCAAGTAATGTAGCAATAGCAAAATGCTTTTTATAATTTCACAATTTGGTCCCACCAGCCGTCCGTTCGATTGTTTATCTGCAGATTTCTTAAAAACGACTAAACTTTTTTAAATTCTATTTTTAATAATTAATACTTAAGGACCTTAACTCTACCAAGATAAAGTCAATTAACTGTAACAAGATTAAGGTCAATGAGATTTTCAATAATATAGGATGAACCAAAAGGAATTCAACATGCCAATTTAAAAAATTTGTAATGTATTATATTTCCATATTTTTAACAAAGTTCTTCCAGTAGTTATTACAAGTATTTTGCTGCACTTCTTGTTTACATCCATTGCAAAGGATTTATTATTTATTAAATGTATACGTTAATACAAATGTTGTTTACTTTGAAAACAAGCAATTCAGTCACAGAATTTACATTTTAATATTACCAGAAGTTAAAAATAACAAAATGTTATTTAACTCAAGGAATTCAATTACCATTCTGCTCTTTTTGATATCGAACAGTGTAATAATTAAATTGAAAGTCCTAATATAATTGTTTTGATGGTCTAGAAAAATTAAATTATTATATATAGATCTATATTCAGCTAAATTTTAGATATTTCAGCAAAATCTTTCTGTTTCTATATAGAAATCTACTGAAGTCGACTACTAAAACTCAACTGGATGATGAGATTTGTGAATCATTTAAATATCTAAAGTACCGTCTAAAATCTCTTGATAAAAAAAAAACTTAAAAGGACTTTAATTCGATCTGCGACACGATGCTGAGATTAAACAAGCAAAACGTTCCCGCAGGTGCGACACTTCGTGTTGTGTTGACACTACTCGAAAAAGAAATACGACGAAACGACGGGCGAGACACGACCGTCCCCTCGAGGCGTTTTCCTGTCGTGGATCGCCATACAACGTCATCGCGAAAGGATAAAGTATCTTTCCTCTTCGTGACTACAGTAAGTGATGTATCGTGTGAGCCAGAGCCGGCTCTGTTATATTATGTATGCTGTTCCTCCGTAGGTCAGATCTCTCGCCTTTCCCTCCTTCTTTTTGTCTCTTCTTTTCTTCTTTTCTCTCGGGGATCCTCGTTTCTACCAGACCTTCTTCCAATATTCTGACAGGTTGCATCGATGCAACGAAGCCAGACGCGCTTTCTCAGCTGCGGGTTTCGTGAGAAGATTATCGTTATTGCGGTGTAACAATGCACATGATGTATATGTACATGATGTATATATTCAAGTATATTAATTCAACCGAAGCGGATATATGAGGATTGTTTGATAAATTAGATAAAAAAACAATAAAATCATCTATTTTCCGGAAAATTCTTTTTCACTTTTCGATGTAGTCTCCTTGGAGCTCTACAGTCTACGCACTTAGTCCAGCGGTGTTCCAATTTTTTGATCCCTTCGGAAAAGTAGGAAGTCTCGAAGCCTTCAAAATACGCATTCATAGCAGCAATGACCTCCTCATTGGACGATAATTTCTTTCCCCCAAGTCAGATCTTGAGGTTTGGGAATAGAAAGAAATCACAAGGGGCCAAATCAGGAGAATATAAGGTGGATGGGATAGCAATTCGAACTTAATTCATGCAATTTTACCATTGCGACTGTGGAGGTGTGAGCCGGAACATGTCATGATGAACTAAAAGATGACTTTTTTGCGTGCCAATGGCCGTTTCGTTTGCTCTTCATATAAATAATTCAGAAGTGTAGAATAATATGCTCCTGTGATTGTTTGACCCTTCTGTAAGTCAATGAAGATTCCTTGGGAATCCCAAAAAACAGTGACCGTTTTCTTCCCGGTCGACAAAACAGTCTTCGCTTTCTTCGGCGTACATTCACCATGCGCTGTCCACTGCTTCGACTGCTGTTTTGACTCAGATGTGACTGTGTAATGGTGGATCCAAGTCTTGTCTACGGTCACGAATTGATGCCAAAAGTCTTGTGGAATGCGCTTAAGCATTGGCAAACAATACTGCGAAATGTCTTTTCGCATTTTTGGTTGATGGTCAGCAATTTCGGCACCCATTATGCACAAAGCTTTTTCATTTCTAATTTTTTGTGCATTTATTATGCACTCTATCTACTGAGATGCCTAAAATCTCAGCTATGTCACGCATCTTCATTCGACGATCTTTCATGACGATACGATGGATTTTTATCAATTATTTCTGGCATAGTAACTTCAATTGGGCGTCCGGAGTACGCTTCATCTTTGGTTAATGTTCGGCCTCTTTTGAATTCATTAATCCAAAAATAAACGGTCTTCAACGCTGGTGCAGAGTCCTTGTGAACTTTGTCCAACTTGGCTTTGATTTACACAACCATTCACTTTTTTAAATAAAAATGTTTAATCACTGCACGGAATTTATCTTTCTCCATTTTTACGACAACTGCTGCCATACTCACTTCCAACGTCTGTCACACTAAACTAGTAAATTAAGCGTCGCTTTTGGCTGAAACTTGGTATGAAGCAGTTTGAATAGTGTTACTTCCTAACATATACTACACAGTTCATGGCGTCATGTCGTAAAAATTTATCTGACTTATTAAACGATCTCGTACTGCGCGAGAACGAATCGAGAAATAGCTACCAATTATTCGATTTAACACGAACTAGGTTTTCAGAAATCTTGTCCGATATTCAGCTGACAAGTCAAATTCATCACGTTGTATGTTTGATTTTTAAACATATAGAAGAGTTGCCGAATGCTTACTGGTCACTTAAATCATATCTTATCAATATTTCATATTATTACTTAAAATGTAAGCAACATTTAACAACAATAATATAAAATAAATGAGAAATGAGTAATACAAACAAAAATGTAATAGACTATATACATTTTGTTTTATAGACGTTAAAACGATTTAAAAAATCAGATACATCTGATATTAATTTTTAATTAATTTGTATAATTGATAGTAACGTATAATCATACAATTTTACTATAAATTTTGGTATTTTTATAGAAGAAAGTTTATCGTAGAATATTTTATATTCATATATGTATATATATTTGCAACATATTATAAAAATTAAATGGATATTTTTATAAAATCCATTAAGTTTCCTTAATCGTACCATCACAAAATAAGATTGATAATTGACAATAATAAAACTAATAATTGATATGAGTACAAATGTCAAGTACAAAAGTATATTTGCCAATTTTATTTTAATATCATTTGTCTTTTCATTTTTGATATTTAACAATTATGAAATACTTGATTTTTTATAATAAATGATTAAAATTAGACATTAATTAATTATCAGATATTATTTACATTTTTAATTACTTATTCAACTATAAATTTAATATTTTCAAAAGAAACACGATTTAAGCAACAATATGTTACAAGAAGAATTATAACAAATTAATTTGTTATTAGTGCAAAAAGATTAACCATGTAAAAAGTACCCAAAGCTTCAAACAATTTCCAATGTTCATTTGCGTATAAAACATCAAATGAAAAATGTAATAAAAATATAGGTTAAGTGGTATGCATTCGGTAACTCTTCCCTATTCAATTAATAAAATGAAAGTTATACTATGGAAATAAATTTATAAACAGAGTTTGCGATTTTCAGCGAACGTTTTTCCATTTTAAGCGTCTACTGTAATCCTATATATCACAAATTTTGTTTTCATTTCTTGCTGAAATACTTTTGTTATTTAATATAACGTTTTCTATATTTATTTAAGAATATACAGTTTGTTTGACAAATGTTTTTTAATTTAACATGTTGTTAAATGTGCTAAACGTTTTAATAAAATATTTATAATGAATGTTAAACATCATGTGTAAAATTGTCTGTTGACTATATGTAAATGTCTTAGTTTAATTTTATTTCAATAATAACACATATATTTTATGTTAAGTAATAGTAATTTATATCATTTTATTCAATTACGCTCGGTTTTTAAAGCTGTTTAAAGAAAATGATGCTGTAAATCATTTTTTATTCAATTTTATATTTAATCTAGTCTTTCGATTATTACTTCTCCGGTTTTGTCCGGTAAATTTTGACTCTAAAAAGGAAATATCCGGTAATTTATATTTTTGGATGTAGGAAACGCTAATCAAAAGTGGAAAGCGGAATTATTACATTCGAATGTACACGCGCGTCGATTCATAATCGAGTAGATAGGTAGGTAGGTAGGTAGGTAGGTAGGAAGGTAGGTAGGTAGGTAGGTAGGTACATACATGTACAACCGGAGTAATCCCGAAATGGCATATCGTTGCATCGAGACCGATAATACGTCGCGGCGCTAATTTTCCAATCGATCGGGCGCGACACCGAAATGGCCGGGTATGAATTATGATAAGCCGCGGTAACCGAAAAATAAGCGGCGCGTGTTTAGTGTAGCATACGGCACGCAAATCTGTAAAACCATGAAATGAGAACAAAGCGGCTGGCGGTGCAACAGCGGCGAGGCTATTCATCGAGCCGGACAATGTAATTAAACAGAGATTACAACAATGGATTTGCCCGGGATCCTCACCCGTGGCCCTTTTTACCGAACCCGTCGCGTCGCGGCGCGGCGCGGTCGGCATAAAAAGCGTTACGGGCAAGCCAAGGATTTCGTTTCGCTTTATCCGTACACCATTTATTTCGATAGCCACGATTGCCGAGGGACGGCAAGAGCTTATTGCGGTTCTCTTCGTCGCACCCCCTCCCCCTGCCCCTCGACATACGAATATATATCCCCGTCATGACTCGCTCTAATTTTGCTCATATTTATTTTTTGCCGCAGTCAACGCAATGGTGCATACACCTGGTCATGCGTGCCGCCATTCAGTTAAAAATACGAAGCGACAAGAATATCGTGTATTTTGCGGAAATAAACGACGTGTGCGTATGTGTGGAAATTCGTGAGAATCACGAAATTGAACGGCAAATCGCCGCCGGGTAGCGGCACGCCGACGTTCCCCCTCGTGATTTTCCCAAAATTGGCGTCGAATTCGCCGATCGCAATCGCTCGGACACGCGGTGTGGATAAACCGGCGATTTAATAAACGTCGCAAAACGCAACGTGCGACATTGCCCGGCAGAGGGAAAATCGTCGTGCGCGCGAGATAGGAGTTATATGATGGACCAACTGGGAAATATGGGACGAGAGTTAGGGCCGGTGGATAAAGCTTCATTGCGACGTGGCTAGATATCTAAACTGACAGTATAATATCTCAGTCCAACCGTTGCCTTTCGAACCTCGACTCGTTTCACGATATAAAAAACTCAAGAAAATGTTACAATAGCAAGGGCTATTGGCAAGAAAAACTAAATGAAATCGCTATTTTATTATTTCAACAAGATATATTGAGGAAAAGAAAGATAAAATAATTTAAAATAAAATGCCTATATAAACCTCCGTGATTGTTGGTATTTAAATAATATCTCTCTACTTATAAGGCGATAAGATATATAATTCGCAAACAATTGGAATGTACCTACTTACCAAAGTTGACTGCAAACGTTTCAACTCTGCATTTAAATTCTCGGTGCAAAGTTCAGTTTGTACTTAATTTTTATACAAAGAAAACTCAAATCCAGAGTCGAAAAGCAATTAACTTAGTACCTACATTCCAAATGTTTGGATTAATTCTAAGCAAAATCGTAAGGTTTGTAACTTATTCTCATAAGACTTGTAAAAACTAATAAATAAAATGCTTAACTTTACACAATACATTTACAGATAGCTTCTTGCTGAAATTTACGAGAAATATATAGATATTTATGAATGATCGCGTACATCTTAAAATAGTTATGAGAACAAATTTTAAGTCTTATAATTTTGCTTAGAATAGATCCATATACGTATACAAGGATCGTTTGAAAACTTTTGATTCTCAACATGAAGATGGCATTACTCGTCAAAACCATTCTGGTACTACAATCGTACATGTTTTGCAAGATACCTGTAAACATTGTAGCCATTTTTGACACCCTCGTATTTTACCGTGTTATAACTATATATATTATTTACACACCAACAACCGCGGAGATTTATGTATACGGATATCTTATTTGTATTTGATTTATTCTTAGAACTACAAAATTATTTTTATTTTAATTTAATAAAATAATTTTATACAAATGTGATCAAAAGGTCATATATAATCAAAAGATCTTGATTCTTAATAATATTTTTATGTGAATCTACAATTTTTAGTTCAAGTAAGCTCCATACTAATTAATTATTCGCTGATCTTAAAATACAGTCCTAAATTGAAGCTGGAATACGTAATATCACAAATTAAATTAACAAGTAATTTAATAATACTGATGTTAATGAGCATTTTTGAAACACACTTAAAAAATTAAAAATTTTAGAAAATAAAATAATTTCTTTTCTAATTTCAAAAATGTTAAATTCTCAAAAATTACATATCTGCAATTAATATACTAGAAAAAGAGTCTGATTGCATTGATTAAAATTCTGGTTGAGAATGGACAAATGAAAATTTTTCAATTGAATCTAATATAATTCTAGTTAAGACAACTAGAATTCTGATTGATATGATCAGAATTTTCTTATTCGTTCTTATTCGTTCGTTTTTAATCAGAAATTTTTTTCAGCGTGTTTCTCAATTATAGTAAAATCACTAGTTGTGGATCCTTCAAAAAATATATATTTTTATTCGGAACGATGTCAAACAATTAATAAAATATTTAATAGTCATGATTGATCATAAAAATTACATGGATGATTTTATTCCATTTCGTTACCGTTTTACATGTTTTAATTTGAATTAAATAATGACAATTATATCCACAATTATATTTTTATGTACTAATTGCGAATCAATTCAAATGCTTTATCCTTTTTAGTGGCGTTACTATATCCCATAAGAATGATAAAAATAATTTGCGCACGCATATCGTAATATATACAGTGAGTGTAAAAAGTATTCGTACAAGGAAAATATTTTTTAAAAAGATATACTATTTTTAAAAAGTAAATATTATACGGCGAGAAATGAATCATCGAATTGATGTCGAATCGATATAAATATGATGATTTCAATATCATTTTTGACATCGATTCGACGTTTAATCGACGATCATTTCTTGTTGAATAATTAATAATTTATTCATAAAGAATAAAATAGACTATGTTTTTTAAAATTATATGTATCGAAAAGATGTGTATTAATTATACAACATATATCATCTGAAAAGTAAGCGAAAATTAAAAATTATATTGTTTGAATGCTCAAAAGCAACAGACGAGAAATTTAGCTTCTAAAAAAAATCAGGAATACATGTGAAACTTTGTTTATGTTAGAACAAAATGTATTCATTGTATAAAATTGCTAATTAATGTTTATTTTCTACAAATAAGACTTTTTTTATAACAAATTTCCTTGTACGAAAACTTTTTGCTTTCACTGTATAACGAAATTATAATTGATGATCCGCATCAAGTTTATAGTTTAGAGTCTAATGGACAATGATGCAATTTTAACACATTCAAGTTTATTTAAAATTAATTAAGATAAATTAGTTAATTAGATAATTAAAAATTAATGATAATTAAAAAAAATGATAAAAATTAAATTAAATAAAAATTATTTTAGCAATAAAAAACAGTTAAATTATAAATAGTAACATTTTTTGCATACAGACATGTATACAATTTGTATTCTGATACTTAAAACAAATAAATCTTTTGGAAATGGCATTTGTAAGATTTGATAAATTTTTAAACATTTTTATAATAAATTTACGCAATAAAAGTATCGTTATAACATAGCGATTAAACAATACCCTTGGACACATTTAACCTCAACTAAGCATAAGTTGATTTTTTCCATGAAACCTACTATAAAAACTATAAGGCAATACTTATGATTTTACATTTTGAATGAATTTTTAAAGATACATACGTTAGTTAACCTCGCACATTTAATTAATTAACGACATCAATAAAATATGTGGCGCTGTTCCTAATAAATGAAATTCAATTTGAAAGAGATAAAACAAATGCTAAAGAATCTTGCGATATGTACACTATACCCGAAAAGTTTCCAGACATGGAACTTAAAATTGTATAATATTCAGGTCACTGTAATTCGAAAAAATCATCGCAGACAAAAAAATAAAAAAGCATTTTAAAGTTTGAAACTGATATTTTAGTATGCTTCTGACAGCTTTTCAAAAAAATTTTGTCTTTCAGTTTTGTATTGTATCAAATATCACGTTGTAGTATTTTTTATAATTACGTACATTTTAACAGTGTGCAGTTTAATAAAAATTTTTTTTAAAGTTCAATATTTTTAAAAAACAATACAAAAATTTATTTCCAAAATGACTGAATTACGCGTCATTGAAGCTAAACTTGCATTGCTAAATAATGAACGGTGAAATTTGGTAAAAAAATCATCACAAAAATTTTTTATCTTCTTAATTCTTAGAATTAAATTTAAAATCGATCAGAAGCTTGTTAAAGTATAAATTTCGAGCTTCAAAATGCTTCTTTAATTTTTTACGATGATATTTCACCGAATTTTAATATTGGTTATAAGCTATGCAGATTTAGCTTCAATGACGCGTAATTCAATCAAGAAAATTCATAGGAAAATGCATTTTTGGAAGTAAATTTTTGTACTGTTTTTTAAAAATATTGAACTTAAAAAAAAATTTTTATTAAACTACACACTGTTAAAATGTACGTAATTATAAAAAATACTACAACGTGATATTTGATACAAAACTGTAAAGACAAAAATTTTTTTGAAAAGCTGTCAAAAGCATACTAAAGTATCAGTTTCAAACTTTAAAATGCTTTTTTATTTTTTTGTCTGCGGTGATTTTTTATCGAGTTGTCAGTGACCTGAATATTACACAATTTTAAGTTCCATGTCCGGAAACTTTTCAATGATAGTGTATTATTTAATGAAAAATACTATAATTATTTAAATATAAAAAATGATTTGAAATTAATGCCTGATCCACATCTAGAGTCATGGTTTTACACTATTTGCAGTAACTTTCTCGTGTACAATAAATAATATAAAAATATTTGCTACTCCAATATTTGATACTCACGTATGAATTTCTATTATGATCGTGGGAAATCCATGTAGGAAATCTCAAGAATTAAATAAAAAGTATCATATATGCCGCGCGTGATATTGAGGGAACATATCGGCCGGACAAAGTACTCGAGCGAATATCTATTTCTCGGGGGTGTGCTTGCAAATGGAAAACGTTCGCGTTTTGCGATGACGATAAATATTGCATCGAGCGCCGCCATGCGATTTTCATCGTTGCTGCTGAGCGATACGACCACCGAGAGGAAATTTACCCCTGCAAGCACTTAGAGGTTCCTATTCAGCGTTGGCGCAGCCCGAGTATCAAGGCTTCGGGGAACTCGCAAAGCTTTATACCTTATGCATTCTTCGAGCCGTGTTCAAAGTCTCGTATTAGAATAAACCGAATTTATTCGGGTTTTCAAACGAGGTTCATACCATTTGCGAATGGACCACAGGGAACGATTAGAAACCCCGCGGCGAAATAGCGTTAGCGAGTACGTTGCGTAGTCTGTTGATGATGCATATCGATTCATCGAGGTAATCTAGCAAACCGTTCCGCACGCGCGATCAATGTTAGCCATAACAGATCCTGCCATCCTGCCAATATGTCAATGTAGGAGAGATATTTGCGTCAATCTATAATCAATCTATAATCACATTCGAAATCGATAAGTAGAAATGGTATACAATAATATAAAGAATCTTTATTGCTATTGTACAACACTGATAAGATACAAAGCATTGAAGAATGATGAATTAAGTGATACAGAGAGAGAGAGAGAGAGAGAGAGAGAATATATATATAAAAGCTGGAACGTCAGTAAGATTGCTGTTGTGAGGAGATACAGTCTTGGCCAAAAAATATTAGGCATCTATATTTTTTCATTAATCTGAAATTCTTTTACTTATATTATTTCCTATTAATTATCCTATACATTTAAAGGTGAAATAAAGGATAACTCGCATCAAATACAATAAATAATTTTTAAACTAAAACGTTTTAAATAATGATTAATAAGATATCTAATATTTTTGGCCAAGACTGTACGTCAGAAAGAAACATTGTTCAGCATTTGTTTCTTCAGTTCTTTAGTTAAGTGAAAACAAACAATTTTATATTATATATTCTTCTTCGGCTAGAGAAGGAATGTGAAGGTCTTTTATCTTACGGTAATATGAGTATTTTTTCTAATTTACGAAATTTTTTAAATATTATTGAAAATTTCAATTTTTAAATATCCATGGCCAAAAATATTAGACTCCTTATGAATTCAAACTATAGAAATCAAAGCCTTAAACGGTCCGGCTGGATCTTAAATGCTTATATGATTCTTGTGTGAATTTATATACTACGTACGTAGTTCTTAGAAACGTGCGCCGAAATGATTTTTCAGTCTTGAAACGCTAACTCTACTACCGCTCTAATATCATGAATTAAATTGATTGGAATAGTTTAGTGGAGTTAGCGTTTCAAGACCGAAAAATCATTTCGGCGCGCGTTTCTAAGAACTACGTACGTAGTATATAAATTCACACAAAAATCATGCAAGCATTTAAGATCCAACTCGATCGTTTGAGGCTTTGATTTCTATTTAGTTTATGTTATCACATATACGGTCCTAATATATTATATTCCTTATTAATCATTATTTAAAGTTATAACTCAAAAATTAATTTGGCATTTATTGCTCTAAATCCTTTGTTTCAAACATCATTTAAACTTATGTACTGTATAATGTCAAATAGATAAAAAATGCAAAGAATTCTAGATGAATGAATAAAATATAAGTACTTAATACATATTTTTGGCTAATATTGTATTTTGAATAAATTATTTTACAAAGTAGTATGAAAAATCCAACAGTATTTAAACTACGTGTATGTAGCTTTGCTGATTGTTGGTACGTGGTTCTATTACCTGCCCTAGCAATTGTATAATAAAATAATTTATTATTAATGATATTGACATGACTACATATTGCTACAGGTAATTGTATTTTCACTTCGATAAATTTCGAACCTTCCGATAGATCGCGGAACCAAAGGAAGAACATTAGCTAAAGTTTCAACCGAATTAAGAGATAAAGTCGCACTTTAGACGATCCTATGCAACCGAGCGCCCTTTGAAATTCATTTGCGCGATCGTAATATCGCATCGCGCACCGTCATAAGAATGGAGAGAGAAGAAAAGTACGGCCAGTGTTGGGGAAGTGAATTTTAGAGCGTAGCGCTTAAAACGTGCATAGGGACTCCGACCGCTCAAACCATGAAATTTTTTACGGTCCTTTATCCCCGGGAAAAACTTTGCAACCATCGCTGAAGCACTTTCATATAGCGAGCGGGATAAAGCTTATCCCCGGTACGGCGTACTTTAGGTTACTCGACTTTTTTCATTTAATTAATTCCGGTGCTTCATCATGATAACTATAGATAATAATAATACGCATTATAATATGCCATGTAAAAGAACATTTGATAGCTGAGAATATTTGCACCCAAGCTCTAAAATCTCATTATTATTATTATTATTGACATTGATGAAATTAATATTAAAGTTTTACACATAATAACGTATATATGATAAATATGGAAAAGACGAATGGTAATTTGTCGATAAATTAGAATTCAATTTTTCGCATTAAACCATACATACAGTATCATCCTCATCTATTACGTATCTCCTCGCTTCGCCCTCGGTAAATTGCCTCCTCACAAAGTATGTAAAGTAAATTATGAAGACACTTGGATTTAGAAGCAATGGAGGGACCACTCGAAGCTCATAACCTGCCGCGGTCAGGGATATCACAAGGATTGGCGGCTGGTTACTTATCGAAATTGATTTTGGCATGGAATCGGTGTTTTCTGCGAGATCGGGAAGCGAGAAAGTACGGTGAAACAGGCAAGAGACAAACGCGAATAGCAAAGGACTACGAAGGGTGGCTAAGAAATGCGGGCAGACCCTTCGCAATGGCGTTTTGACGAGGACCGAAGGTTATCAAATTTCATATCGGTCCAACTTGGCGCGGGACTCTTGGGAATAGAGGCGACCGTACTCATCCCAATTCCCGGGGACAATTGCTAGCAGCTGTTGCTGCTGGCCTATCGACTTTGCCCACGTAACAACGCAGGCATACACACACACACACACACACGCACGCACATACATACTGTCACATATACATAGGCCAGTCGACTCCGATAGTATCGTCCATTACCGTATCGAAATTTCTTGCTCGCGTATATCCAGCCTTTAACGCGAATCATGACCATGCGACGTTTGGTGACTTTTTATGACGTTTGTCGCGTCAGACTGACCGACCGACCGAACGACGAATCGGCTTCAACATCGGTTCACAAATGCTGCGACCACCGAGAGTCGACAGCTTGCCACAGGCGATTCGCAATTGTGTCCCGAATTGCGTCAATAAATCATGTTTCTCGCGAAAAGACCTCTACCGCGTCTCTCAACGAAAGAGTTAAATCAAGTTGTCACGCTAGCGCTTATTGTTAGGTTTTTTTTTCGACACGCTGCTTGACTTTCGTGATTGCACCGCCAGCGTGAAAGTTGATAAGATTACCCGCCAAATTTGCTTTTTCTTCAGTTTTAGTCTTTCATGATGATTAATACTTGTCACTTGCACTGGAAAGAACATTTTACTGCTGAATTTATAAGGGCTATTTATGCTATCACAATGGCTTTTATAAATTTAATATGATTGCGTTTTATATGTGTCAACATAATATTAAAATCAGACATTTACATTTAGCTCGGAACATATGTTAAAACGAACGAACCATTGTTCCATATTTCTCCGCGTATATTTAGAGTTGGATATGACCGCATAATTTTCATCTCACGTTGACATTAAATGTAATCTTTCCGTTGTACTAATAAAATCTCCCAATTTTGCAACAAATTTGTGAAACGAGAATATCATTAAAAGTTTATCATTCATAATAAAGATAAAAAGTTAACCATGGAACTATCGAGGGAAATGTAAACAGAGATATTATCAATAGAGTCTTACATTAGATATTTAATCCGACAGATAATCGTGAAATGTTCTAAACTTTAACTGCTGCGATCGATAAACAGACTCTAAATAGAAAGAAAGAAAAAGAAAGAGAGAGAGAGAGAGAGAGAGAGAGAATTTTAACTTTTTTCTCTAAAAATAATTACAACTTTTTTCTCGTCAATCACATGTTATCGAATAAACGTCATTGTCCGCTATTCTTACAAAGCTAATAGTTTTTTAAACCGATCTATTTGAGAGGCATAAAAATAGAATCTCTGTCGGTCCGCGTGAAACAGGAACTTTAGTATAACGATAGTTGGCGCGTTCGCTATTGTCTCGGAATCGACGATCAACCGATTTCCCCTATTTACCCACCATTTTATATCGTGACGCAGACACGTATACACGTATACACGTATACACGTATGTCCACACACTTTGAGCGGCCCGTTTATTTACGGCTTCCGTTAGAGAGCGTAAATCCAGTTTTCCAACGCATCAGTACCGTTTACATCGATATTTGGCTACGCTTCTCCGCGCGCAGTAAATCACTATTCGGTCGCAGCAGCTCCCTTCTTCTGCATCCCGCGCTCCCTCTCGCCCGTCGCATTCCGCGTTGCATTGCAATTACACGAAGAGACCGACGCGTGACGACGCCGGTGTCAAATGTGAAATAGGACGCGTGCCGCGTGTGCGGCGCGTGCCGCCATTTGAAAATTGCCCCACTATCCTCCTGTGTCCCAATTGTCGGACACGACATCGACATCGTCCGAGAATCGCATTCGTTACTTGCAAGGAAAAAGATATAAATATAAATACAATTCGTTTTATAAAATGTTTTCGAAATTTATTTAAAACTTAAATTTAATTAAAACTTTATACTTTATAAAAAGTACTTGAGTTTCAAATTCAAATATACGATAAATATTTATTCGATGAATATTTACCATTTATAATCGGCTAATTCGAAAAAACAGTTTAATGTTACTTGTTTTATTTGTCTAGTAAATTTGCTATATGACTAAAATAAATGTTCTTAATGTGGAATAATTAGATGCGACAAAAATTAAAAATCTGATTGTGCGATTCTTATCTTCATATTATACATACATTGAAGTTGATGATATCCAAGGAAAATGAAAATTCAATTCTATTTGTCTACTGAATTTTTAATATTTCTATCATAAAAAAATCCTATAATATATATTGTTTTAAATAAATAATTCGATCAATGTGGACAAGTATAGTCTTCGATTGTGCTATTCATGGAAAGTAATTCAATTTACCGAATATATAGTTGATGCAGCTTTTTAATAACTCGCGACTTTAAATGCCAAAGAATGCTCCTGATTTTTTCCAATGATACAAAATTAGATCACGTATGCGACGAGAAGTGACGTGTACGAGATTACAATATATTGAATCGTGTTTGATTCTTAACTAGGATAAATCGCCATACGATTATTGCGAATCACTTCTACGATCTACGTCGAATGAAATATAATATTATTCGCAGTAAAGAGAGCGTACGCACCCCCTTCGTGAAATGTTGTTCGGCGCACAATAATTCAATATACACGAGAGAGAGAAAGCGTTCATTTATTAATGCGCTTTGGGATAATATTCTCTCAAGTGCACAAACAGATACATACATTGGACCAAAAGTCATTATTGTTCTACAATTAAAAATAAAAGAAATTATATGCTCAAACTGTGTACATGTGTATAAAGTATGTAAATACATTATAATACATATGTATAGTACATTATAAAAGTGTGTGTGTGTGTGTGAACGTATGTCTTTGTGTTTGTTTTATATGTGTGTGTGTGTGTGTGTGTGTGTGTGTGTGTATTTGAAATATTTATAATGAATCGAGTAGAAATATTGTAATTGCAAAAAAATGTATACAATAATATACATAAATCAAAACATTATTAAAGAAATATAAAACTATAACGAAATGTAAATTGAAGAAAAATAAACGAATCATAAACGTATATGAACATTACATAACAAATAATTTCATATACGATCATGTATATAAATATTCTAGTCTTGCAAGTAAATAAAAACTGAAATTGAAGATCGAATTTTTTATTATTTGTCGATATATTGAATCCTACGAATATCAGGTGGTAGGTTGTTGAACAGATACACTAGATTTAAAAGAGCATTTGAAAAGCTCAATTCTATACGAAGGCAGCGAGAGAAGATCATCAGCTGCTTTTGTGCTTCGACACGATTCTGCAGATCTAAATGTAAAGTTATTGAAAATAATACTGAGTTGATGCAAATGTATAATGTTGTATAGCTGACATCCTATGAGATATTTCCTTCTCATATGTACCTTTAAATGGAACTATATATTTTTCTTTCTATATTTTCATAGTACACAAAAAAACAAATTCGATAGCATATATTATGTATCATGTTAATTATTCGATTCCAAGATAATTCGATTAATATTTAACATTTACATAATCCGTGAATTTATCGTTAATACCTAAAGCAGTAAAACAAACATAAACAAACATGACTGTAGGGAACATACACAAGAACGTATACAATACACATACACAGAAATAGTAATCGTTGAATTAGGTCATCGTAAAAAAGAAGTGAAACATACATAAAGTGGTGACCGATTCGAGAAACATTCTGTATCCTCCAAATTTTACATTGTCAAAGAACTTTACCACAGTACTCATCCACTACGATGTTCGGAAAATTCTCAAGTTACACTGCAATGATGTAATGAATCGTACCAAAAATAATAACCTGCGTCTTGTCTAGAGATGTAAACGACGGAAAAATACTAGAATTTTAAAGATAAAAAACTCGGAAATTAATGGTTTTTTTTTCCTTTTACTTTGACTATTTTTTTACTCGGATATTTTTTTTAGATCATTTGGATCTGTTCGCATTGCTTGAAATTTCTCAAAATTTTTGCACTTAAAATGATATTATTAGAAAATAGATCCGGACGTCGAAATTAGAGAAGGCACAGATGATAAATGCAAAGAATGCAAGCAACGCAAACAAATCTATTAACCTATTATCATCTCATCAAGAATTGCAACAATCAATAATACATATTTCCTTCGATATAAAATTAAAAAGACAAAAATATTAAAATATATCGAGATAACAAGAAAAATAAATTCTATTTTTTTTCTACATTTCTTCTTTAATAAATTCTAAGATTTTTCATGAATTTTATGTAATTTGATCAAAAATACCCTTTTTTACAGTAAAACTAGTTTTTTATTTGATATTGTTCTCTGAAGTCAAAAATACTGTTTTTTTACATTTTTAGCCTTATCCAAGTTAAGTAGAAGTCTCTTACATTTTGTACATTGTCTAGTATCGATTAAATGTTCTCATTCACCCTCAGAATATTGGTATGTAAATATTGTGATTTAGAATGTCAGTAAATCTGAAGATCATCTGCATACAGATTATACTTGCAATGTCTCAACATGCTTTCAAATCCGAGAAAGTATATGAAAAATAAATAAAAGTGATCCTAGAACAAAAGAACTAACGTATTCCAACTGGAGTACACGCCAGGGATGAGGTAACATTCTCGAACTGATCATAAACACACTATCTATTTCTATCATTAAATAGAAATGTATTCAGTAAAGTACAGAAGGAAAGAATTCAATGTCTCTCCATTTTCTAATGAGAACATCATATTGCATCTTATCGAATGCCTTGGAAAAATCGAAGAAAATGGAGATTGTAACCTTCCTACAATCTGTAGTGTCTACCTCGTGTCGTTCAGCATTCTCACAATGCATATTTGGGTCGATGAATTCTTCCGATACGCAAATTGACATGAATCTAGCAAATCATTTTTAATTAAATATTGTATTTGGTCCGAGAAACGGAGAGAGAGAGAGAGAGATCGCAGCAAATATGATTGGATTACCTCTTATTTATCTGTATACGCAAAGCTTTCGATACGAAACACATATTGGTCTATAGTTTTAGTATGATATCATAATGGAAAGTTAAAAATGTACACGTTATTCAATATCTATTATTTGAAAACATTTGACAATCAACAGCGCGCGCAATCCCGAGTTTAAAATTGCATACGTCTGAATATTTCTGGAAAATCATTCAGCATCAATTTTCCGGATCGTCCACAGCAGATTTTCCATTGTTGGTCTGCCTAGAGGACATTTTAGGGTACGTAGTTTTGTGCAGAGAGCGGATCTTTGTCGCGGAGAAGTGAACCGTGGAAATGATGCTCTACTCAGTCGCAAATTTACACGAAATTGGATTCATAGCGCCGCGTGTACACGCGGCGGATATCGCGGTGGATATTGGTTTTCGTTGCGTTATACGTCTGACGAGTCGTTTTTCTGTCTGTGCCGCGCGCGATCGGCGATCTCTGGACTCGGCGCGAACGAAGATCGAGGTACTCAATCGAGGTACTCGTAAGTGCCAATCGTGCCAACGTCACGTACGATTGCAACGTGTCCCGCGTGCTGGTCCCGCCAACAAACCCGGGCGCGCGACGCGATAGAAACGGCAAAGTCCGGCAAAAATTGAACGATAAAAAAAAAAAGAGGGCGAATTGTTTCGAAACTGTCCTTTTGTTGATTGGAATGCCACCCCCACATGCCACGCCGAGATCGAACCGTGTAAAAAATGGAGTATTCTATTTTACGCGGCTCGTTGCGCATGTATGTCGGCGCTGTTTTTCAATTTACATGGCGCACAGACCGATCGATCGGGACAAATCGATCGAATTGGATTTTACTTGATTATTCTTACTCACATCTATATATGTCATTATACGGTTTTTGCGCGCAATACGTTTCGATACATAGGTAGGTAGGTAGGTAGGTATTTGATATATACGTTTGTGCGAAATATATTTGCGAGATAGGTGGGTATATTCTCGCGCATGTTTACCAATTTATTGTAAAATTACATCGTTTAACTATGCAATGATCATTTGAACATTGTCTCACATAAAGCATTAAATTATTGAATTATTTCCACAGCATTTGTAATGGACGTACGCATACATATATAAACTGCGATATATCACCGGTGTTTGTATAAACAATATGGTAATTATTAAACAGGACTACATGTATTCTTTAAAACTTAATTGGACGGCTAATCGAAATCATTCGCTAATCGAAATAATCTGAAACAAAACAGATCAAAGCGCAACCAAGACGAGACGGGCAATTCCATGTGGATGAAAAAGAGGACTTTGCAAAAAATACACGTTGTAATATCTACACTCCTGATCCGCGCTTTTACCTTTCCGCGACGTCATCCTTATCCACTTACCTGAGTGCACACACCTGACGGCGACGTCACAAAAAGCTCCACGTCTTTTTACCCGGCCTGCTGAAAATTGCGCTTTAATGGCGATACCGGCGTTCCTGGCTGCAGTTGACGGTTAAAATTACCTTCGGATCGGCGATGCACTCGGTGCGGCGCGGCAACGGGATCTCGCCGAGCTCCCGCCAGTCAACGTTATCACTTTATCTCCGATCCCGCAGGTGGTCTAGCGTCTGCCTTAACCGTAGGCGTTGAGAAAAAAAAAAAGGAAACGATAAAAACCCTGACACAAAGAAAAGGACGGACTGCATCTTCTGAAAGCGCGTACAACGAAGTTGGGCTTCTCCTTCGAGGAGCAGGACGCCTTCCGTTTTTATGCAAAAGTTATCGAAGATTATAAATCACGATGCAGACACGCGCGGCATTTTCTATAAGTTTCCGCTGCGTTATGATTGATAAGGCAACTTTCGGTCGGTGAGCTCGCTGTATAATACGCGAAAGTTAAAATACCATATGCACTTTAGCTTCGACATTTTTTTATTACGTCTTCCGAAAACGCGTCTCGTCCGACTTGCCGACAAGATAGTGGAACGTTATATCAGACGCATTTATACGGAATAAATGTGATAAATTAATACGACTGCGTAACAAAGTCTCATTTTAATCTTTCGCTTATCTCGAATAAATTGCGCAACGTCTCTGATACTTTTTTTTTTTTCAATCTGCTGGGAATAGAGGAAGATACGCCCGGAATTAACTGCGATCTCTGAAAGTCGCGATGTAAAAATTCTCCTCAGGTGTGGCGCAAGTGAAACTCGGTAGAAACGGATACCCTGCAAAAATACCGGGTGCGAAAGATTCATGCGAATAGATTGCCGGTTTGAAAACTGCGCCGACAATTCGCGCGGGCCTCTAGTCATGCGTTACTATTAAGCAGGCGGTGGCGGCAGTGGCAAGCTGTCTGTTGGAAGAATACCCTTCGCAGGCGAGAGCGTGCAATGACGAATAGCGATAGCGATTACACGAGCGTGTAGGTGGATGTTGAACCAACAGGGAGGGAGAGAATAGAGCGTCGACCAAACGCCTCGCGCTCGCGGAACTGGGGTCGAGCTTGGGTTTGCTCGCGCGAAGCGTTACTAGAATGGTAGGAAGCAATTAATAACTTTGTCGTGGCAGGCAGGCAGGCAGGCAGGCAGGCAGGCGGCAGACAGACCTGTAGGCAGGATAGGAGGGAACGCTGGCAGGTAGGTAGGCAGGCAGGCAGGCAGGCAAGCAAGCATGGTAGCTAAAGCCACGTTGCAATAATTACGACGTCACGCCTGCTGACCAATCTAATTAACTAATGCAACTCCTTCCCCGTCTCTCTCTCTCTCTCTCTCTCTCTCTCTCTATCCCTATCTCGATCTCGCTCCTTTCTAGACCCCTGTCTTCTTGCATTTTCCCTTGTTTCCTAGGCATTTTTGCAAATTCATCCCAACTTGTAAATATCGCCAATCAATGATCGGAAAAGGCTCTTAAGCTTTCAACGCGTATAGAAGATATTGTTATTAAGAAAGGTTGAGATGATTGATTATACGACAGCTGTGTATAGCAAGTTCATAATTTTAAAATTTAATAAATGGAAGAACGACTTATTACTGGATTATTGCAGGAGAAATAATTGTACGAATAATTGATAGTTACCGAATCCGACAAATTGTACATTTGAACTCAGTGAAGCCGAAGACAGGCGTGATCGAAATTTCACCGTTCAGTTTCGCTTCGCCGATCAGAAGCAAATTTTATGCAGCTCGAAATACGTTCGGGAAATTTTTACGGAGACATAAGGCGTGAGATATTTCATCACTGCGACGCGCGAGGCATTTAGACTGTCGAGCCGTAAACGCTCTCACCTGAGTCTGAGTTTTTATTTATTATCGGGGCCCACAGACGTTTCCAAATGTGGCAGTAAAACTTTGGAGAAAATAGCCGCACCGTTTAGCGGTAAACGCGTACGACACGGAATATGGCCCATTGTGTCCACTGGATAGACATTACGGCCATCTTTACGATGCAACCAGTAACGGCGGCACTCTGCGAGAAAAGCTTCCTAAAATCGTCTTCAACGTATAAGGTTTGAGATGGCGCGATCATTCATACAGGAATCCGCATGCCAGGTGACATTTAATCGACACATATATACACGGTGCAACTTCCCTAAAGTGACAATCGATTAAACGTGTCCAGACGTACGTCTAACAATAGCTGGCAAACACGATGGATGAATGGTTCACGTGTTGAACTAGATAAATCTGTTTTTATTGAAAATGTTGCCTGTGTGCCCTAAGATAGATCTATTTTATATTAGCCTTGTCAGGCGAAATGTTTTTAACAAAATTATGATTGAATATCAAATTTATTATATATTCCTGATTTTTTGCTCTGATAAATACGGTAAAATTATAAGTATATAAGGTAAAAAGAAATGTATTGGATATTATTAATTAAAAATAAAATATGTCCAAAATAAATTATTATTTCTTCTAAACATAACATCTTTGTTTTTTCTTATCTTTTCCCTATGCACATTTGTAAAATTGTTATAAAATTGTTGTTTATTTATAAAATTATTATAAAACACGAGAAAATGACAAAGCTGAATAATTTGTCAACTTTTTGAATCACTGCGTATACATATAGTTTCAGTTTTTAATGAATACATTAAAATTCACGGTTTGCCTCCATTGCTATTATTAAGTTCGATCATATTCTTATCCCACATCGAAATTGGAAGTTATTATTTTGCACAGCAAGTATCGCTTCCAACGCAACACGCGAAATTAAATTAAAAAAGTTAAATTGTTAATCGACCTAATGAACAAAATTGCCCCTGCTATAAGTTTTGTATAAACGGACGTTTTCCATTTTCCACGTCACTGAATAACAAAAATGGTAATAATAACGCTCATGAATAGTTTCGAAAATAAAGCCATGAAAATACATGGAAAAATTAAACGAGCATCACACACAATTTAAACACTTGATTTAAACATGTAATTTACCATTTTTTTATTTAAAAATATAATATTTAAAAATATAAAATTTATTTATATATAAGAAATTTCAGTTTCACACAGTAAAAAATAAAAATAAGATACATTAAGATACATAAGATACAAGTTTAAAGTTAAGAAAGTAGTGAATATATATACAATGTGAAAAAGAATGAAATGGATAGTCTCTTTTAACCATACGGGATATATCTGCAGTTACTCGAGGTAAATCTTGATTAAACTCCCGTCGGACAGAGGTGGAGAATAGCGAAGGATGAAAGATTCTTTAGTCGACAGATTTACCTCGTCGCGCGGAGATCAGTGAATTCCGAAGCGCCAAGTATTTCAAGTGCTTCGAAAGTTTCCTCTTTATCTCCCCACATTCTCGGTCGGTGGTCCTTCTCTTCTACTCTTCTTTCATCCCCGTCATGGTCGATGGCCAATACGACGGGCAAAAAGAAAAAGAGAAAAAAGAATTAAAAGAAACGCTCGCAGCAGTGCGGTGAATGTATTACATGTCATGGTGACCGATTCATCGAACGACATTGTAGTGAAAATCGCAGAGATTTTCTCGATCAATCAAAGGAAAATTTTATCCCGACCGTTACGCGATTACGTGACCTATCTACGGCGTTTGGCTCGATTCTCTTCGTCTATTCATTAATTCCCAGGATGAGGCCATTTGTGCGCTTGGCTCCTTACGTATTTTACAAATAAATGGCAGAAGAAGCGAGATGGAGAGAGAGAGAGAGAGAGAGAGAGAGAGAGAGAGACCTGTGACCCGTTTTCAACGAATGGCAAACAGTGATCTCTTGTTTGTGCACGCAAATCGCCAGTGAATCTGGTTTAATGGGAAAAAACAGTAGCGACGAAACTTTCTCTCCTTCGCAAAATAATCGACGTTTGTTAATTGAAAACCAGTATCATCGTTAGACTGGTACAAAATACGTTAAATCAATCCGTCCGGTAAAATGTACGAGTTCCCGCAATGATTCGCGTCGTCGCTCGCGATATCCCGCTCGCTACATTTTCCTGAAATACCACGACTGGATACGTAGTTTTTATTGGTTGGCTGGGAGGTTTATGTGCCTCCGTTTCTGGCGCATAAATTTCTATTCCCGGTTGAAAGTTGGAGCTTATTTCGCGTGATGGAGAAGGCGTCAATGGCATTCCGGTGCGGCGCGGCGTTACGACAGTCTGAGAAGGCAATAAGATCGCCGCTCCGTCGCGCCAGGCTCTCGGCGATTGCTTCATTTCCGTAAAGAGGCAGGCTATCTGTGCTTCCGTTTCCATCGGAACCCGTCGGTCCTCTCTCTATCTCGACCGTGTGGTAACCGCAAACGCACACTTTTTCACGCTACGTCGACAATCGCTACTCCGGAATCTGACAGCGATCCACTACGCGAATGTATCCTGTATCGTTTTCGCGTCACGCCGCGAGACGGATCAAATAAATCTTATCACATATGGAATGTAATTGAAAGTGCAATGGCGAAAATCGATGGATTTTATTATTGAAGTGAGTTGAGTTTTCAGACTAGAAAAACTTTACATTTTTGAAATATCTATAAACACGAACGTTGTTTACATTCATCTATTCTATAATCTTTCGCCATACCGAATGTACGAATCAGTTCTATCCGTTTTCAGACCACGTCATGAAAAATAGGTGAAAGAAACCGGTTTTATGGATAACTAAAAACGCGTTGATACCGAAAATCTCATCTATAGTCGGTCACATAGGATGGATCACAAGTACGTATGTGCGTATGTGCACGCATACATTTGTCGAACAATATACAGAACCACGAAAAAAAATTCATGACACGGGCATTTTTTTAATCATTTTCAGTCAACGGACACGTTGCATCGCGCAATGCGATGCGACATACTGGAAAAGCAATAGAGCAAACACGATGGATCGCGGCTATACCTAACATTTGTGTGTAACAAACAACGCACGTAGATATCGGTATAGCGTAAAATAAACCAAAGGGCGGCTAACAGGCGAAAAAAATTAAATTTGCTACGCGATGTAGCTGCGACCGATCCCTTTTTACCAGCCGTTTGGCTGGCAGCAGCAGCGGCTCGATTAACACGCGTATCAAACGCACGCTTCTCGCTACGCATGCGGGATTTTCGTTTCACCCGTGCACGGCTATATGACAGAGCAAATTAATTAAAACAAATACAACATCGTGTTGTGCGAAAGTCTGGTGTAACAAGGGGGAAAAAATCCACGTGCGTGCGATCGCGATGGAGGGACGGTAGACGGAAGTGGTAGACAAATTTCGACGCTTTCAAGCATATCAGTGATGAAATCGGCGAATCGGGATTGCGCTGTAAAGGAAATTGAATCATTAATTGAGCGGAAATTAAAGTCTCAGATAAGTTCAATAAAAATTATTCGAGTATTTTAACCGCAGTCAGGAATTTTCCGACCAAGTTGGTAATCAGTTCGTCTTAATAAGGAACTTCCCGTCTGCTGGCGATGTAAAACTCTGAGTGTCTTATAAATCTCTTTGCTGCACTTTACGTACTTACGTTCGCGCGAAAATTAAAGAGATCCTAAACATGAAGATCAAACTCCAACAGAATTGCTGTTTTACCGATAAAACGCGACTTGTACATATAATTACAACACTTACATACGATTTGTGAAACATTGACACATCGCTACACACTCGCATACATACACACGTATAAATTGTTGTAAACTTGTAAAGGATTTCCGTACCTATCGAATTAGATGTTTCAGTTTAATTCTAATTCTAAGAACTCGATTGTTTTTTTTTTTCGTGTAAATCTATCATATCTGGAATTTTCAATTTCAAATCGTAAATGTGGGTTGCAGAACTTTTATATAAATCAAGTAAATGTTGTTGTGACTTGATACCTATAGACGCCACATTGAATTAAAAACTAGTGAAAAAAAGATCTCGAATTAAAATTTTTTTCGTTCTTGGCATAAATTCCACTCACTAGTACATACGTATTAATACGTATTAATACGTATATTTTTTAATTCTGGAAAAGGATTTTCAAATCTGTAAAAACAATGGATGCGTTCACTTCACGGTATTATGCAACTGTTGCGCCAACGGTTTGCTAACAAATTGCAACGTGTTGAGTGTTCTGCTGAATGCTCTTATATAATATAGATGCTAACGCATGCGTAATTTTTCATGTGTTCGAAAATATCTACATCTACAACGTTGTAAATTACATTTTTATGTATATTGTGGTTTAAAGAATGCAAGCAGCCATTTTGATCAACACGTTTTATTTATTAAGACAGCGTACATTTATTTTGTTGAAAATCATGGCAATCATATTGAAATGTTGTGAGTGCATTAGGATTGTTCAGCAGAAAATCATAAAATCGTTGCAAAACTATTGCGTTCTGCTGAATGCATCCAATATATAAAAATAATTACATTTAATCGATAAAATAAAGAACTTTAGGATTCCCTTAACGATGTTACAGTAAGTAAGAATAATAAGCTCATTCTGCGTCGGCACCTTTGATCTGAATGCTAAATGGTCGTTATGTTGTTGGTCACGTTATTAGTTGTGCGCCGACAATCTATAAGAGCAAAGTTAGCGAAATTGCTTTGCTCTTATTGCTTGGTTTCCAAATCCAATTGTACAACTTTTCACTTGGAATAGAAGAAACTGATTAACGAATACTGTAATCGCCATTGGTTGTGCAATTTGGTTATGCACAAGAGACATTCAATTTATAAATAAATAACGAACATCCATATGATATGAGTTGGATAGTTGAATATTTCGGCGTGAATATTACAGGGTTGTACATGTTATCTCCAAAAAAGTAATGCGTTATCGTTATCGTTACTTTTTGAAAATGAAAAAAGTAACTCGTTACCGTTTCTCGTTATCAGTTTTAAAAAGTAACGCGTTACTGCTTGTAGTAAGTAAATTCGTAAAAGTAATTCGTACTTTTTTTTATAATGCTAAACCAAATTATTAGATTTTAAAATTATATTAGCTGATAATTAATTTAATATTAAATGTAAAATAAATATTTAAATTTAAAACTCTCTACCAATTAGTTCCTATGTTTCCTAGTCGAAATAAATCAGTAAAATCTTTATTAATAGACCCATTTCAGTATAATTCATAATGAAATGAATCAATTGAGATTTCAGTTATTTTTAGCCATTTCAGCGATTTATTTCCATCAAGATTACTAGTATTTCAGTATTTATTGCTCGTACCAAAAATTTACAGTATATATATATATATATATATATATATGTAATATGAATTATATATATTTTCAACATTGGCAGTGCCTATTAGAACACAGTATAAATACAAAATATATTTTTTAAGAAATTAAGAATAAATTATAAAATAAGAAATTAATAGAGAACTAAAGTAATGGTAAAAGTAATGGCTAAATTCGTTACCGTTACTGAAAAAAATAACGAAAACGGTAACGGCGTTACAAGTAACGGTGTTACTTCCTAATTCCAGAATGTTATATATAATTATGAATGTCCTTCTAAGTTGCTTATTAGCATCATTAAGTTAGCATCATTAAATTGCTTATAAACTTAATTTATGACATCACCATATATCCTAGTTTTATTATTAACGTTTCAAAACTGAAAAAATTTCGGTGCGCAGTTTGCAGAATTAGATATAAAATTTACATCGAAATATTCAAGTACTAAGATCCAGCTTATTATATAGCATATAAACTTTCTTTATCAAGATGTGTATACACATACCTTACAATACTTTGTTCAAAATTTAATTTAATTTATTGTATCAACAGAAATATAATACATTGAATAAGGTAGGCATGAAACGGATAAATAATTGCATGGTGAGCCATTAGCAACTCCTACTTATTCATAATTTTCAGAAAACGAGAAAAAAAACCACAAGAAAACTGTGCGCCTTATAGAAAATGTCAATCAGTAAGATATGAAATGTTCAACAAAATTGTTAAACAGTTGCTAAAAATGTTAAACAAATACATTGTGTTTATCCCTAGTTAAAGAACGTAATGTACCTTGAATGTCAAAATTTTTTCAGCGCATAAATTGATAAAATTGATGGTGCTTTCAAATCATAGAGTAGCTTAAATATGAATCTTTCAACAGTGAACAATATGTCATCTTTAACTCAAAAAATGAAATTGATAAAATGCATTTTAAAAGTCTGCTCCTCCAATTATTAGTACGAATTTTAGATTTTTGATAGAATAAACCTACTTTTCTCATTTATATGTACCGTGATAATGCATTGAGTTGTAATTTTGGAAACCGATACCTTATCGACTTGAAGGCTGGCTCCCCAAGAGTTAATGAAAAACATGAGGCGAATTCGCAGAGAGTCACATCGGGCCTGCATTGATACGAGAGAGCATATAGATATATACCTATGCCTGCGACGCGGTGAGGAAACTTCTGATGGAAATGGACGTCAAAGGCGCCCACATGTTTACTCGTTTGTTCCACTATGTGTACGCGTAACATACGAGGCGATTACGTCGCGGCTTTCCGACTTCAAAGAGCGCGCGCACGCGTTTATATGTCGAATGCGATACAAGGCAATTATTAAATCGCGGCTCTACACAAGGGGAGAATGAGCCCTTTGATTATGTGATAACGATCGCGTCCCAAAAAACACTTTTGAACGAGTAGAATCGGTGAATTATAAGGAGTCCCGCTTGCCGGGAAACTTTCCAACGACTTGGCGAAGAGTGGGTCACAGGTATACCAAAGTATTCTTCTTCGGTGCTGGAAAGGACTTAATGGTCAAAGCCGGCGCCAAGTTTTTCATCCCGCTTGCCTGCCTGCCTCGCGTAAAGAGAGGAAGGAGCAAGAGAGAACGAGAGATCTAGATTTTTGTTATTCTTATTCACGTGACACGCCGGTGTGCCAGCAGACTGTTAATTCACGTTTAAAAACTTCCACGACGACGCTGCGGCGAGGCGCGAGCGTCGCAGCAGAGCCACGGTGTGTACGAATAATAAAATAAAACGCGTTATTATAAAAACTGGTCCAATCTAGTTAGAGACATCTCAATGTTTCTTTCACGGCGCAATTAATGCAGCTGGGAGAGCAAATTTGCACAGGATAAAACACGCTTTTCTTGCGTCTCGAGTAATTTATGTTGCTGTATCAACGAAAACCCTTCAACATAACGAGCGTTGAAAAACCGTTATTAATTTTGTTATCATTCGCCGGATGTCTATCATGTACTTTACAGAAGCATTAGTCCTTTATCAACCGTATACGACAGCCTTTGTATACGCTGCGCGCTTAATCATAGCTGTGTACACTATCTTGCACGTGCTTTGAAACTAGTTAAACGCAAATCGCTAATGTACACGCGAACGAATATATCTCACCCGTGGGAGGGAGGGAGAGGGGACTTTGTATCGACTGCTGTCATTATATTAATTGATTGGACGATTAGTCAAACCTTACCCCACGTGATCGCTCGCGTTCACAGGACATGGCGATTAATTAATTATAAAATCAATGCCACTCGTGTGATGACAATAGTCGAAGTAATCTTGGCCGCAGGTATAAACCGATGAATATATTTCGTATAGACAAAATAATATTCGTTCAATTATTTGATGTACGCATACAACTAATCGTCAATAATTACGTTTGAAATAATTGAGTTCTGACGCTTTCGAAAATAAGGTAACCGGGCTCAATGGGAATCCCCTAAGCTTTGAGAATTGTTTTAATTTTTTACTGAAGTCTCTCTCAAAATTCAAAATTAATGGTCACATTCGAAAGAGGGAACATTTCTAAACATTGAAAAAAAAGTCATATTCATATATTTATATAGGTGCAGTAGAGATTTAAAAGAAGAAAGGTAACATTTGGGGCACGTTAACAAAATGTGTACCCAATGTAATCCACATATCTCCTTTTTCATACAAAAATATTAAAAATATGGAAAGTAAAATAATTCAATGTTATTTTTATAAGCTTTATAAGTTTATAATTTTATTGCAGATTAAACATTTACTGCATATTAAACATATTGATGTATAAACATTTTAAAAAGGTAGTAACTTAAACATTGAATACCTGCGTTAACTTCTTAAAACTATGCTTATGGATCTACTCGCAGTTCAGACAAGTAAAAGGACTGGAGCTTTATCATTTTTAGTTAATCCCATACAATCTTTATGAACGCATATTCGTGACAAATATCACACTTAAGTATGTGCTCGGACATGGCCCACATTGGTATCACCATACAGAGTTCTTTTCTTTCATTATAAACAAAAATATTTGTAGCAAAAGTATAAACTTAATACAAGGGATCATTTGAAAAGTTTTGAATCTCAACATGAAGATAACATTGCTCGTCATAACCATTCTGGTACTACAATCGTACATGTTTTGCAAGATACCTGTGAAAATTGTAGCCATTTTGGACACTCAGTTGTTGTTTGACAATCATTTGTGCCAGTCAATGTGATTTCGTTTGATGAAAATCTGTGTCCTCCGAGTCTAACTTTGAGTCTAGGAAACAGAAAAAAAATCGTTTAAGATCTGGTGAACAGGGTGGATAGTTAATTAATTCGAACCACAATTCGTAAATTTTTGTTATGGCGATCGTCGATATTCCATTTTATCCGATTTTTTCCATTTTTATAAAAATACTGACATCGACTGGCACAAATGATTCTCAAACAACAACTGAGCGTCCAAAATGGCTACAATTTTTAGATATCTTACAAAACATGTACGATTGTAGTACCAGATGGTTTTGACCAGTAATGTCATTTTCATTTGAGGCTCAAAACTTTTCAAACGATTCTCATATAGGCCTGATTTCACAATATTACCTAAAGATTAAAGGTAACCAAAAAATTCATGAATGAATTTCATTGATGAATCTGTTGGTAACCTTTAAGCTTTAAGTAATACAGGGCGCGTCACCAAAATCCGGACAAATCGAACAAGTTCTTTAAATAAAATATTTTAAATGAAAAATTAGATATTATAAAAAATCCTTTTACATGGCACTTGGGGGATCCCTGTAGAGACAATTATTCGATATACCCCCATTAGCTTGAATAACGGCCTCTATTCTCGATTTGAAGCGTTTGCACGCACACTGTAATGTAACGCTGTCCATGCCGACAAATGTTGCCTCAATAGCGGTCCTTAATGACGTCACATTGGGATGCCGAGACTTGTTTGTGACCCTTTCAACTACGCTCCATACATAGTAGTCCAAGGGATTTAGATCTGGACTGTTGGGAGGCCAGAATGGGAGCCGAGGCGAGCAACTCGGCTTGTCCTGGCAGCCTCAGAGAGCATCTGTCGTATCTTTAATGTGTACGATTTGTACCGAAAGTCCTCCTCGGCAATTCGACGCATTGTTGACTCGTTTACACCAACAATCGATGTTAATTTTCGCAACGATTATCCTGGGTCATCCGAAATCAGCCCTTTCAACAACTGCGGGAGTCCTCGCAATGCGTTCTTTCGAGGGACCCTTCCTCGCTGACATACTGGAACCTTCGTTGGACTGTTCTAAAGATGTATATTTTGCTACAACGTTATAAACGGTTGATCTCGGGTATCCAAAGAATCGAATTATTTCTGTTGCTGAGCACCCAGCGCGAAGATCTTCAATGATGGCGGCTCTTCGATTATACTCCGCACTTGGTTTCAATCGCGACTATTTTGAGACTATACCTGTTTACTAGAAGCATCAGACTTTCTCGGATGCCAATAATAACCTCTGGCGAAGGCACAATATAGCGAAAAATTTAAGTTGAAATTTGTTCGGATTTTGATGATACATCCTGTACATTGTGAAAACCATAGTATTGTAAAGTATGAATGAAAGAGTTACAATAACATGAACATGAATAACGGAAATTAATAACCACGTTTTCATAGAAAGCAATTACTTACGAAATATTATGACTACGACGTATCAGTTTTTCCTGTTTTTTTTTGTCTACACCAACCCAGAATGAATAATATGATTTATTAATCGATGCAATCGAGTCGTAAGTACGGATTGCCTGCTCGAATTACTATCATCTGTTAAATTAATCATATAATTATATACAAACAGCGAATGATCCATTTTGGGAATTCGATCCAAATTGGGCCCAGTTATTTTATATGAACGTTCCCAGATCTGTAAAGTTGGTACCACTAAATATCTACGAATTACATTTTACAAAATTAATATGGTATTTGATTGTCTACGATTTATTTATATTTGTTCATAAATAATAGTTTTTTTTTAACATTTAATACGTTTTTTTACTAATTCGAGTTTATATTACGTTGTCTTTAATGACAGGTTCTAAGAGAAATGTGCGATCACTTCCTCGGAAAAGAGAGATTTCTTTGCAATATTACGTCGGGGCATGCAATTGTGAGGAGGTAAAAGTATTTCTGTAAACCGAAGCCTTTATCGATCCGACGAGAAAATGAAGCGAGAAAAGAGAGTACCGATAGAAAGAAAACGAGAAAAATCGACAAAGACGATGGAAACAGGGACATACGGTTCAAAAAGGAAAGAAGAAGAACAGCAGAAAAGTGGTCGGATACAAGCGCACGAAATGTATGAATTTCCTATGCCCAGCTTCATTTCTCCCTGATCTCTCTTTTTCCAGCTATGCACATTAACGTGGCGCAAACTAAGAGACATCGTTTCCGCACCGTCCTGCCCTAGAGATTAATAACTTCCCTCTCGTTTACGCAGTCAGGAAACTTTTCGAAATATTCCGCTGCTGCGGTGACGGTGACCCGTTTAATGTCCGAAAAATTGAAATAATCATAAAATCGGCGTAAAATAATCGTAAGAGTCTTAGATTACCTAGAGCTTTTAAAAAAATTATTCAGATATTATTTTAGTTGCTCGACGAAATGTGTAATTAAAATATTACGCATTCTTTTTAATAATTGTTTTATACATTATTAATTAACTTTTTTATATATTCTTATACTCGGCTAAATATATATATATATGCCTTATTTTCAATTTCTTAAGTCTTTTTTTATTTCATAGAAAGAAATAACGAAATTTTTTTGGCGGAATAGAAGATATAAGCGATTCTATACTGATAATTTACAACTTCGTGTATCGATCCACGAAGAGTGTAAGTCGATAACCGATAAACCGAGACACGCTCGTCGAACTAATGCACTTCTCCGATCCGTTCCGAGGAAACGTAATTCGACTCCGACGAGGAGGGTTTGCGCGAAATCTCACGCGACTTAAAAACTTCTCCGCCACTTCACGTACAGTCAACTACCAAGTTCTTCAAAGCGAGCAAAACACGCATGCAAAGAGCGCATTTCACGTAAATCACAAACGCTGACGCAGGTTAATTTCTAACTAACCCTGTCGTCGCATCTGCTTATCTTGAAAGCGCAAATTATACCGTATTTAAGAAATAATTCGCTAATCCTGGTTTATCCGTCAGAATTTGCAATCTAACTCATCCTCGTGATGAATTACATATTACAATAACAAAATGATTCTTATTAAAATGGAAAATTATTTCTGTGCGTTTGATATTTTTAACAGTAGAACTGTTAATAAAATCAAAGTGGTCAACGTGATTGGTTTATAATTCTTTTTTTCAAACTTCTAATTTTCTGAAATTTTCTGTAATTTTTGTTGCATTATGTAAGTGATTAAATTGATCAAAATTCACTCTTCCTGCTCATTTCTTTTCTTAAAGACATTCAATATTAACTTTATACTTGTACACATACACGCATATATATATAGCATATTAAAATTAATGGTCGGTAACATCTAAGTATAAGTTAATCGTCGCGCGGTAGTTCTCTAATATTAAATAAGTTAACATTAAAAATTTACTATCGCGCGAAATTCTATTTCTGATTTTCCCCTTCATTTTATCTGTTATTGCCAATATTATTAATACAACTTTTCCAAAATATAAAGTATCACATATGTATATATAGTTCAAATAGAATTTATAATATATATTGATTATCGTAGTAATACCTGTTTCTATGTACCAATATAAGTTTAATTTTAATCTGAGTTTAATTAACTCTTCATCTTTTTCTAGTTCTAAGAATTAAAAAAAGATGAAGAGTAAGTTGAATCGAGATTAAAGTTAATCTACATTAGTAAGAATGGATATTAGATAACCGTTTATTCTTTAGTTTAATGATCGTGCTCTCTAATATATATGTATATGATATTATAATTTCTTTTTCTTCTTGCAATGGCTTTAGCTTTTTAACCACTGGCTGTTCGATCCTTTGAAGTTTGCTTGCTGTATTAGTTCAGGTGATATAACCTATCGGCTATTCGCTTATGTAATGGAGTTATATCACGGCAGTGACCAGTGATATTGTTAAATGAGAAGCATCGATGTGAGGGAAAAAATATGTAAAGTAATGGTGGTCGGGACACGATGATGAAAAGATCGCTGCCGGACCATGGGGCAACATTGTTCATAATAGAGTATCGTGTTCAAGAGCATCGCTTTACAATAAATTTTGCCTCGCTTGCCGTTTGGAAATAGCTGCCATACCATGGAACGATAAAAATGACGATCTATTGATAATACCAAATACTCGAATTCGTGAAATTTTTATATCGAAAATTGTTACGCTTGGAATTTTTCAAATCGCTGACATAAATTTTATTATGAAGATATAGAGAAGAGTAGACAGAGCGGAATCTATTGCCTCTCCCGGTATGGAATTAAATGTAATATTAAAAGCTTCTGCATTACGTATTATGTATGAAAAATTCTATAGATATACCAGAAAAAAACTTAAAAGACACGACTAGATCGGAGAGAATTTCTAATCGAGAAGCAATCTGTGTGGAAGGTAACGAAAGTCGCGAGAGAGCAGTTTGACCGCCACCCTATACATAATGAAGCTACACTGAGAGAGGAGGAAAAAAATCAAGCACGTACATACACGGAGCCTGCTTTGCTCGCACGTGAATTCCAGGAAGGACGCGTGTTACTGCATGCGAGGTCCGTTGAATAATGAAACGATCCCCGAGTCCGTGAGAGCGTGCTCGTTGATTTCGCGTATCACGTCGTTGTGCACAAACTCCGTTCTTTAAATCGCAGCGCGCGACTCTTTATAGTTGATGCTCGACGATTACCGGTTGACCTTTCACGGAATCTAAACTATTCGCGTGTCTCTTTTTTAACCTTCGATGCGAGTTAATTCTAAAAATGTGTGCAAAGTTTCGCGACCGCGTTCTTAATTAACCGTAAAATGTACGTGCGAGCTTTACTTGATCTCAATGAATAAATCTTTACGCCGTATCTTGAATTCGCGCCTTTAAAGTAAATGGATTAAAACCTTTTTACCATTTCCTAACCGTATTCATTGGCAAAAAAGATATCGAGATAAAAATAAGAAAAGAAACTATGTTGAAATTTAATCTCTTAAGAGATCGTTAAATATCGTTGAACGAGATGTTGCTTAATTAATGCAATAATGTTATTTAATTTTTATATCACATTTTTTTAATTATCATATATATATATATATATATATATATATATATATTTTATAGATAATTTAAAATTTAATTAATTATAATTCCTCTTTAAATATAATTTTCTTGACTTTTCAAGAAATTTTGTTTGTAAAAACTATGAACGCATATGTATTATTTTTTAACTCTATGTAGAAAATTTCATTTTTTTTTAATTACAGTGTCTCATCATTCAAAATCTATTATTATCATCGAATAAATTATAATAATGATATCAATATTTATTAATAGCATTAATTGTTCGATGTGTTACTTGTAAACGAATTGTATAGAATATAGCCACAATGCTGACGATCGATTAATGTTCACTATAGGTATTATAATTAATACCATGCTTATGTCGATGATATATATTAATAATTCTTTTCTCTAATTTGCATTTCATAAATTCACATTTCATGGAATAAAAGATCACAGCATTTTTTTGTAACTGGAGAGATAGATAAATAAATATAGATAGATAGATACATAGATAAATAGAGAGAGAGAGAGACAGAGAAAATCGGTATTTCTACATAAAGTATTTTTATGTATAATAAATAAATGTAAAGAGATCGTGGAAAATTACGTGTAGGAAATACTTTTTATGTATTAATGTATATTTAAAAAATGATCATTATCTCATATATATATATATAGATATATATATATATACAGAGTGTCCCAAAATAATTGCTAAACATTTCAGAGCAGATTTTTAGCAACTTTTTGGTACTGCATTTTCTTATTTTTACCAACATGAGAAAACGTAGTGTTCAAATTCTGAAAAAATTCTTAAACTTTTATGAGAAGAAAATAAACAATTTTTGTCTTTTGCTGTTTTTCTGTAAAGTTGATAGTATTTGAGTAAAAAATTATTAGAGCCCAATTTTTAGTAATTAATATCTTGTTAACTATATTACAAAAATTTAATCAAAATCGTAGAAGATTTTTTGACTTAGTTTAGTTCGCTTTACATGCTTATGAAATATTTGGCGATTATTTTGGGACACCGTGTATATATTAGACTGACAAGAAAAAAAATTTTTTTATTGGCCTCTCAAAAGCTTCCATTTCATATACCAAAAGAACATCCCTAAATTTTTATCAAAAAATATTAAGATTTAGAGATTGCTAGTGGATTTTTAAATCATCAAGTTCTGATTTTCCTTAACACGTTTGATTTGATGCAAAAATAGCTTAATCCAGATTTTAAATGTGGTACTGTATGTTTTTGCTGGAACACAATGCAACAATTTATTTAATTCTACAATATACACCTTAAGAAAAGTCCGATTAATATGGAAAAATTACCAAATTTCGAGTTCAAAATCGATTTTAACAAGCTTTCAAGTTTTCAAATAGATCGTTACACCCCACAAATTGTAGAACTGTTCACCTAAAACAAGATCCAATTGGAATTTTCCTGGGACCTCCTGACAGAGTTTTTAAAAGTTGCATTTAAGTTGAATTATAAAACATTTTTAAGGAGAGAACAAATTTTTTTCTAAGTCTATAGTATATCGCTTTGTTTTGACATCCTCAAATCAAACATCTCAATTTGACGATAAAAAATTCTTTATTAGAAAATGAAATGAGTACATAATACAAAAAAAATGATTTAATTAATTGAAATAAACTACATATTATGTAGTACATTTTTTTATATATGTAAGTATACATTTTTTCCTATATATACAATACTATCTCTCTTTTCTTTTTCACTTTGACTTAACCTTCCAATGGGCGCGCGTCCTTTCATAACGTGTATTTTCCATAGGAATATTTTTCTGAAAAAATGCCCTGATATCTTAAAAATTGATTCTACGTAAACAACATATGCTAACAGAATGCGACCCGAGAGAATCGACGGCCCGAACAAAAGACACTGAAGGAATACCTTGGAAAACCAAGACCCAGAAAATAGATTTTACCTGTATCCCTTTCATAAAACAGGCGCGCGTGTGGAAAACACGTGCCCGTTGGAAAGTTAACTTTTATACTGTTTTTACTATACAACTTTATAATTAAGAGTTTTAATCATAGAGTGAGACATGAGAGTATAAGTTAGAATGAGATAGCATACAAGGAAAAAGTATATAAGTACCTTTCTCTCTCGTAGGATTTTGACAAAATTGCTCGTGACCAGACTCTCTGTTATAAAGCTTCTTGCCAATAGCAGTGTTTCGGCCATATCACATTATCACGTGACCATTTACACTATGCATGTCTAGTACATAATTTTTGGTTTCAATTTTTAGATATGAATGAACAAGGGAATTAACGCCATTAACGGATTACTTTACAGTACAAAAGTCTATATGACATCTAATGTAAGATATCTCGTCGTTCCGCTGTTTCTTGCTTGTCAGATAATCCACATATATATATATACACATATTGTTCTCCGGTTCCCTCCACTTTTTCTTTTCGCGCAAATATTGATTCATGGTATTCGCGACACTTCCGTCAATGATCGCCCACTTTTATTCAACATTGACCCGATGGCATTTATACTCGGTCATCTAGATATTCATATTATTTCACTATCGCGATGAAACATGATGCAATTACTCTCGGTCAAATAATTTCTCTCTTGACACTCTTGAAGTTCTGTGTAATGGGTTTAGACAGAGAATAGACAGAGTTTTTTAATTTTTCATTGTAGTTAGCGAATAGTAGGACTATGACAGAAGAAGAAACGTAATAACATTCTTTCTCTGTCTTACACATATAAACATACATACACATACGATTTTTATACACGTATATACAATATTATTATTAATTTAATGATATATCATCGTACTCATTGTCTGCACTTGGTTGAACACTGTACAGTTTTGTGGTATTTCCAAATCAATATAATATTATGTATATTTAATTAATATTAGTTATTACACAACATTATATGACGTAACATGTATCTTGTTTTGCTGACAATTGAATTTGCTGATAAACAAATAAGCAAACAATGCACACACCAAAACACAGAGAGAACATTAAGTTCATTTTTTCTTCTGTCGTAATCGCACCATTCGCTAACATTCTTTTCCTATTATAAAAAGAAGAAGGCAATTATGTGTTTATTCATACTATGCAGGAGAAAAATAATTTTGCTATGAACGCAAAATGCTTGCAAATGTAATTGTAAAATTTATTTGTTGTTTATATCCAAGAAATTTATATATTTAACAAATATTTTGCATTTATTGCAAATAATTTTTGTAGCGAGTAAAAACAAGTATTTGTTACACCTGTAAATAATTTTACAATCCTTACATTTGCAAATAGAACTTCCCGTTGACATAGGATTAACGTTCATAGCAAATTTTTTCTCTCTGTGTAGGTGGCGTATTTTTAATTTTTAGAAGTTTCTAGCCGAGTTTATCTCGTCCATTTGTATTTCATATTTAATTAACTTTATATTTCATTTAAATTAACTTTGTTATTGACCAATTTAGTCCCTAACGAGGAGGGGTTCGATGCCATTTAACGTACTTGAACTTGAATCGAAATCTAAACCTGATTCCGAAATCAACGTATGCATAATAACAAATATACTGATCGTTAATGAGCCATTATACGACCATTAACGTAGAGGCATCAAGAAACCGATGTTGAGATATACAATGAGATTCGTCGTCGCTACCCACAATCCATGCATTGATTGAATATTGATCGTCATTCGCAAGCCTCTGGCGTAATAATCTGGCGACAATAATCATTTCAGTCGCCGAAATTCGCAAGACAATTGTGTCGTTTGATGATTAGCAAACGCTAAACGTACATACATACATTATACAAAGGCTTTACAATCACCAACGTCAACTGTCTCAAAGCGACAAGTTCTCGACGAAGTTTCCGTCAACTGCGATTCGCGTACTAATTAGACGATCGAGCGTCTTTCGCAAAATTAAAGGCTCTGACTTTTGCATAAAGCATAATGAATAGAAAATAAAAGACTTACATCAATTGAGTAAGAGAATCACCAATTATAAACGATCAAAGATAGACGTTGGAATAATACATCTGTATATTTTTGTGTATGTATATTTTTAAATAAATGTATCTCAAATGTACATATGACTATGTGTCGATTATTTTCAGATTTGCAACACAAACTAAAATAATTATCCTCCCAAGTTAAATTAGATCGTCGATTTTATGCTTTTAATGTGTTAAAAAGTACTCTCTAAATCTGATTTCAGTGGATAGTTACTAATTACCTAGTGTCCTCAGTGGCATACTTAGCACAGATAATCAGTGAAGTTCAACCAAAAAAAAAAAGGAAAAATGTTTGAGCATTATATAATTAAAATACTGACATTTGCACGATAATTTCAATCTTTCAATACCGTATTCATTGAATTTAAACACTAAAACAAGTTTAGTTAAATCACATAATAAAGATTAGCTAAGTTAGGGATCTCATATTTAATTCACTGATTATCAGTGGCATACTTGGTATCAATGATTATCCACTGATTCAGATTTAGAGAGTAATTAACGCGCAAACATATATCTGAGATAAATTTATTTAAAAATACATACAGATGTAACATTTCAACATCTAACTTGGATTGTAACTGGCGCTTCTCTTACTTATAGCAAATTCGATTGGAGCTTAGTAGAGCTTATAGGAGCATATAAGAGCAGACAAATCTTATCTGTCTCTCAGCATCTTCTTTCAGAAACTAACTTTTCCCTGCTCTAACTTTTCGATAATCTCTTTTATTATTTATTTACGTGTCGATTTATTATCTCTTAACATAATAAGATTTTATATTACCGGTTATTTATTGATCTTCTAAATCTTAGAGCTTTTGTCTAACGCTCTTGAAAATCATCTATTCACGACAGCACGGCGGGCGGGGCCATCTTAAGTTATCATAAGCCAATCACGAAATCGTATTAGCATCTTAAACCATTAAGTTGATCTTAAAGTAAGGACTGAATACTGACTATTGTCTAATTCCACCACAGCTTCACTCGCGAGGAAGTTCGAGGCTCTTTGCCGTTGACAAATTCAGGACGAAACGTACTTCGTGTCAATCGTGATCGTGTCTGATTACGATCTAGAGCAAATTATAACGTAACTGGAGAAAAGACCCAATCCACCTGTTATAGTAATAAGATATTATTCGTTACGGTAAACTTATCTCCTGCGTATTCGCGATAGTAAACGTCGCCCGACGACAGAGCGCGATGAGGAAATGTGAGACAATCTCTAGAGAAATTCGCGCGTCGTTCGCCAGGGATGCAAGTCACTCACAAGCCCGTCTAATACACATTCATAATCAGCAAACTTCTCATTGTCAATGTTCTATGATGCGGCACATAAAGTCAGAAACACATAGAAAAATATAAGGTACTAAGACGTAAACGGTAGACGAATTGGCCAATCACAATAAAGAATTTAAAGCAATAAGCTACTGTGATTAGCCAATTGACTTATCATCTTACTGTCTTATGTTTTTGTGTGAATCATAGATTTAAAAGGTTAACCTATAAAGGGAGTAATAGAATATAGTAAGTTGTAAATAATCAACCAATCACAATCGAATATAAGGAGAATAATCGACTACTTTGGTCAATTTCTTATTATTATCGACACATATATCGGTTTACTATAACATATTATTCCCATTGTAGACGGTCCATTACCATATTATTTATCGACTGATGGTCTTTTAAAATCGAAATATTTCGTCGATCGAAAAGCGCAAACTCGAGTAGCAAAGTATCGTCAAAAGACGACACAAGTTACGTTTCAATATTCATTGGCAGCAATGGTAGCGCTAGAATTCTGTAGCATATACATCACATGTATTATATGTATATCTTTCAGTACTGTTGATATCAGAATCAATATATGACGACATCTATTTTAGTCTATTAGACGTCATCGTATTGTCTTTTAATGTCAATTCGCTACTGGGAATACACATGTACGTAATTCATCCATGGAATCAGGATATATAATGAAGCTACGCGCACGACCTACTTGTCCTGCGCGGGGATCGCGTTGTTAGCTATTGCGTCATTCTATTCTTGTTTTACATCTAATGAACGATTAAGATAGAATGGCATAATGGTAACTGATAACACGTTCCCCAAACGCAGTCCTAATAATGGCACGACAGACGCTGCGTGTACGGAATATCTCGCGTCCCACTCCAATTGCCAGGAATTCTGGGAATCACTCGGCAGACTGTCCCATATTGGTTTTTCGATGACCCGTTTCACGATGAGCACGTTCCGTTGGTAGAAAGGATTTGTTTATTACTGTCTCGGAAACGAACGAACACGCATGGCACTTCTCTCTTCGATCGCCAAGGAACGGTATTGTCGAATAAAATATTAAAATATTATTATTTGTAACGCACATTTCTTCTCTCTTCAGTGATACAAAAGTATTTAATTTGTTTAATAATATTTAATAATATAAAAAAATATATGTTTATTGCATTATCATGATTAACTTTCCGGAATTGATGTCAAAATCGTAACACTGTTACTAATGTTAAATCTGTAAAATTCATTTAACATTAGAAATACAAAGTTTCTTACTTATTAAAATGGGACAAAACGAATAAATCATTATAAAATTAAAAGAAGGAATGAAATATTTCATCAGCAATTATACATTGAGAAAAATTTCTGGTTGAAAATATATGAAAACAGAAGATTCTGATCATATCAATTTGAATTTTAGTCAACTAGAAATTATAACAAATTCTATTAGAAAATTTTGATTTGTCAATTTTCAATCAGAATTTCAATTAATGTAACCACTTTTTTCCAATGTAGAAGACATAATTATCGAAAAGTCGAAAAATTTTGGAATTATATTTTTTACACATAAAAATAATATTAATCTAAAAAATAAAAACAATCAATAATAATCTACTTTTGGCTTCTTATTAAAACATACTTGATATTAATTCTTTTTTCATGCGAATTATATCATTTTGATTCCTCAAAATAATTAATTTCAAGGAATTAATTTCAAAATGACATAAATTGTATTAAAAAAAGAATTAATACTAAATATATTTTAATAAAAATAAAATCAAATTCGCAGAGATATAATGTAAAGAAAATGGAATTGTTTGATATTTTTGACAAAGAGATTTATAATTGAATAGATCTAATAGACTCGCCGTTAGCTCTGAAGAGTTAACATCGAGAACGCACGTTGATTTTCCGTTCATTTCTTAGTCGCTGAGAGCGAGACAATATTATTGAACGAAATATCAAATGTTCGTAACGTATTTCTTTTTTCTTAATAGTACAAGGGTATTTAACGGTCACTTGTCTCGGAAAAACATATTCATTGTTGCATACGATTGCGTCGGATTAACACATTGGATATGTACTGTGTTTCTTCCTGTTTTTTTCTTGGTCGTTAAGTAATCGGGCATTGCTGAACAAATATCGAATGTTAATAATGCGTTTCCCCCCCTCTCGCTCTCTCTCTCTCTCTCTCTCTCTCAATGATACGATAGTATTTGGTAATCACTCGTCGATCGACGAACAGGATAATCACCGAAAGGATTATTACGCGGTTATTACGTACATTGAGTCTATCGAAATTGAAATATTGTCGACGATTTTTTCACAATTCAGAGATTACCGACGTGTTCCTCGCATTTTTTTTATCGTATTCACGTGTCGAAAATGAACATGACATGTACGCGAATACGCGAAGGTAAATACGCGTCGGGAATGTAATGTTAAATTGCGTATCGTGTAAATTTGCGCACACGATCGTAATCGACCACGTTTTACGCAATTCACAATTTGTTGAGTGAGTGTGCGTCGGTGTAGACGAATCGTCTTTCTGGAATTTCAGAGGCGAACAGGAATTAGCAGCAATAGGACAGCGATGTGCGATGGATGCGTGCAAACCAATGAGCGAATTATTTATGATATAATTCTTTTTCAAAATTTGTTTAAATTTTATCGGCAAATGTAACGAGCAACTCGAAAAATTGATTCGAAATCTCATCTCTTATTTAAAGCTTAAAACGTTTGATTGCGCTAAGGGACCCCATTTTGCAACGCAAATGTGAAGTCATTTCCGACATGCTGAACACGAATTCATTGGCTAAAGTTGGCTGTTACATCAAAATTTTGAGAAAAATAGTATCAATGGAGATCACGTTTTTAATCCCTTCGATCCCTTGTTTTCCTCAAAAATTTTATATGACGGCCAATTTTTATCAAATTTGTGTTCAATGGATAAAAATACATCAGAAATGAATATTCACATTCATGACGAAAGATAAAGTTAAATTTTATTGGATACTGTTACTTGAGAAAAAAATTATCTATTTTTCTAAATTACTATGTATATCGGAGATAAAAAAATCATAAAATGAACTAAAATGCATTTTAAAATTAAAGATAGAACTTTGATGTGGCATTAATAAAATTAAAGAAAGAAACTAGCTCTGCTGATCTACAACGCCTTGAAAATCCTCAAAGATGTCGTTTTTTGCTTTTTTTGATGAAATTTTTCTAAAAATTGTGACGTAATAGTCAATTTTATTGACGGATTTGTTCAGTAAGTAAAAATACATCGGAAATAACTGCTCACACTCACATATAGCAAAAAATAGGTTAAATTTTGTTCCACACTGTTATCTATCATTATTATGAGTTGCTCAAAGAATTATGTATTAATGCGTGATGTATCAACGAGAAAATGAAACGTCGAGTCTAATTCTGCGAAAAATCGCAGTCATTCGAACGCAAAAATATTCGTACTGTGTATACAGATAATAAGGCCCACTTATTTAGCCACCAACGTTATTTTGATTTTAAGCGAGGCTTAAAACTTTTTCTCTCTCTTTTTCGAGAGCTTTAAAACGAGACAGATAGAGTTTTAAGTCTCGCTTAAAGTCAAAGTAACGTTGGTGTAACTGAACCTTAATATATGTAACGGAAGTTACGCAGGGTTGCTCTTGCGGGAAAGTGTACATTGAGAAAGCGGTCATGTGTATGTACATAGGGAAAATGTAATCTACGTACGAAAGAACATCAACGTATGATGTCAGATTAAAACATGACACACACAAGCATTATCTGAATATAATGTTAAGATAGAACACGAATTATCTGACCGAATGCCTCCTCAATAGCCACCACTTCATATTTCCCAAGAAAATACAAAGAGATACAGAACTAGAGACACTAGAGATACAGAATCCTGATAACTTAAACAAAAACAATGGCTATAACGTAAGTAACGTATGGAAAATCTCGTTTTTTAAATTTGATCGACCGAAAGTAATCGCTTTTACCACAATTTCAGCGATCCTCTTTTCCTTTATTCCTCCTACGTCTGAATAACCTATAAAAGAGAAATCTCCTAGAAAGAAACGACTCAGTAGCAGGTTACTTTTCGTTCGGATAAAGTAAACTGTAATGTTCACGAAATGTTGGCAATTAATAATATATCAAAACACGATATATAATCGTATCACGATATATAAATCCGTAAACCGCGTAACTTCCATGAAAAAAAAATACTTATGGAAGCCTCACAGTACGTATTATCAAATTTACGTAAATGTTATTCACGTTGTTATAAATAACAAATGATATATTTCTGTGACGTCCGAAGAGTGTAACCAGCTGACGCGGATCGTCGTTGATCCAGCTTTAATCGATTTCCCTCATTTTTTTTCCGCTTTCAGAAAGCCACGGAGGATTAATCGTAACCTTCGAACAGCTTTAACTAATATTTATGAGTGAGATTTGTGGAGCAGCACCCGTTTGGAGTAAGTTAATGCGTTGTGTTACGCTCGATAATCCGATAAACGCGATTACGAATCACAATTTATGCGTCGCGTGCACGCTCGCGTTTTAACGCGATCACACGCCGAAAACAAGAAGTGTCGATCAAATCCCTCTACCGCGTGGCTGCCGCGCGCGAACAGCTAATCACGCACCACTCTTGGAACACGCCGTATCGCGCTGCTATGCTGGTGCGAAAATTACTGTAATCGAAGCCGCGACAGAAAAAAGGCTGTTGTAAGTGCCACTTGCGGAAAATTGTTTCTTCAACGGAAAGGATTCCTTTACCGAAGGTCGAGAGATGCTGATACGCGTAAAACGCGGGCGCTTGTTGTGAATATTTATACGGCCTTTAAATTATTTATGAAGTCGAGAGCAAACGTGCCGACGTTAAACGGTGCTTTCCTTACACTCTCTCTCTCGGAGATGAGTAGGAAGACATTTTTGCGGGGAAAATAATTGCTTTCGCGCACGAGGACTCTATATTTTGGAAGCTCGTAGAATTACGACGGGCCGACGGCGTTACCGCACCGGCAGGAAATCGATTTCGCTCGATATCGTGTACAGAATGACTCTCTTTCCACCGAGACAACGTCGAACAAGCCTTTGCCTGCATTAATAAATTTACTTAGCGAATAATCGAGCGAGGATCGAGACCGCGCCTACTGTCTTCGGATATATACGACGACTTTTGTATTCCTAGATCCGGCGCGGCGTATATATTCATGGTCGTGTATATAAAGGATCCTAGGGGAAAAAATTGAAACATTACTCACGCAGCACCATTGTTCTCTCCCTTTCGTGCGTCCCCACATGCAAATGGTAGAGTTCTCCGTTTCCCCGTTCGTCGCACTGGTGTATTTCACGTTGAATTTCATGCTGAAGCGCACTCGATGTAGCTTATCTATTATCTGTACCGAGAATCTCTTTCGTTCCGATAATGGGCCATCTATGGAGCATTTCATTCGAATTGACTTATCGGCATAACAAGATCATAATCTTTTATCTTCTGATCTTGGAAATTACTTACTTGAAAAAGTAAACGATTTATAAGATGATCGCATATCTTCTCCAGATTCGATTGCTTGAATGCTCAATTGTTTCAATAAAAAACTTTCATTTTATTCAGTTACTTTTGCGTAATTAAAATTATAATTTCATATGCGTGCAGATAATTCTGAAACTGTTCTTCTCTTTTCACAAATAGAATCAATTATTCTTTATTTAAAGTTTTAATTAAACAACTTGTATAAAAATTATTAAATTCTATAAAACTGTCACCGTAATTTGCAAACATTAATTGTACGTATTAACAAAGACCATTCGATTTTTATTTGAAACTTTGTTACTATTATACCGCATCAATTTGAAATTTAACTCGTCTTTTAAACTCTATATTTTATAAACTAGAAACTGTAACTACCATTTTTCTTAATTCATCCTTCAACATCTGAGATGTAAAACTTATGGGACAGTCTGCAAAAATTGCATGTTACACATAATATATAAGATGTACTCTGTCATGGAAAAGAAAAGAAAAATAGGTAGCCATGTAATGAGACTTTACGGTTGTATAACACGTTGATACTCGAAATTCATGGAATGTGAAATTCCCGGATGGAGAAGGTAAATCGACGATTAAACTTCGTACGTCGATGGCAGTCTTGTCGTTTAGGGTTTAAATCGGTAATAATAACGTCGTTCAAGTCCGGGGTCCCGAAAGTTAACGACGGACTCCACCGAGTCGCTCGTTTTAAAATTAATCGACCGACCGATGTTCATCGGGGAATGACCGAACTTCCGGCTGGCGTTCCTCCTATCCTCGGATAGACGCTTTCGGAGAACTCCCCGGAGAGAAATGAAGGAGATACGGAGAAACGGCGTGACGTGAAACGAGCGACCGAGTAGAATCGTTCAAATTTTCATCAACAACGCCGCGCCGCGTCGGGGAAGAGAAAGAAAGAGGAGATTGTACGTCGGCGTACTCTCTTTCTTTTTGAAAGTTCGCTTTCGCCTCGTTCATATCCCATCCCGTTCGGATGCTGCGCCCTGAAAAGCATCAAGGGGGCGCACGCAACGAATCTTCATGTCCGCAGCTATCGCGTTTCCCCTTCATAACACCCCCGAGCATTTGTCTTCATTTCTTGCGCCACTCTAAATGACGGTACGTAGTTATGATTTAAGACCGTAGTTCTGCGGTGAAGGTGAAGAAGAACCCGAGGTGTAGTCGCGGCTAAAGCGAGCTTTCGTCGCCGTCGAGAATAAGGGGGTGAGTTGCTTACGTTAGCCGACGAGTCGTGAAAACCGGCGTAATCGTTCTCACCCATTGTAACGTCAGGTGCGACGGGCAGGTAGACGAGTAATTAGACTATCGCGTGACACGAGAGTGGGCAAAAAGTGAGAAAAGTGAGAATTTTTAACTGGGTAGAATGTCGCCTGCGTTCCGTCTTGATAATTACAAATTACGTACTTGCGGGTCGGTCGTTCGACCATCGCGAGTACAGAAATGCAGTTTATCTGCGATCTCTCGGTTGTAAGAGACCGTTGCGAGAGACACTGTCGACGTGGAACTTACGGGAACACGATCGGCCGTTTCATCCCCCGCTTGGAGATCCTTATCTCGCGGCCTCGCCTTTGAGGCTTTGTTGCTCGCACCGCGTGTGGCGAGAGAGCGAGTTAGCGAGAGGGTGTCGTTTAATGCACCCAGGAATCTCGCTGTCGTTATCATACTAGCGGTACTGTTTACAACTTTCCAGTCACGACATGCCTTATTATTGCCTTGTACCGAGTGATTCCGTATGCCGCCTATCGCGCGCTCTGCTTCGCAGGAAAATAACAACCGACACGTAATTCCGTGCATGACACCACGCTTGCTGCTACTCGAACGTTAATAAATGCATTGTACGTATAGTATGCGACCTTTGTTAAGTCGCAACCAGCCCTCTTTCTCAACATGCATCACGGTTGTCGGAAAAAAATACATTTTGTAGATTATAAAAAAAAAAGCTGTACTCAGACCAAGTAAGCGCGAATTAACGTGAATGAATGACTTGCTTACTGATTCAATTCTGACGGCGCTGTTCGCACGTATTGAGGCAAATTCATTCATGTTTATTCGCGCTCCTTCGCGTTTCAATCGACTTTACTTCGAAAACTGTTATACTAATTATTATTATATGTATGAATGCTAAAATTTTAGAGCTCTATATCTTATACATCGTTAGTGTATGAATGAAACATCCTCGATTTATTCCTTTAAAAGAATACTGGTGCTAATAAAAGGAGGAATAAAATAGAATATTAAAATAGCTTTAAAAATAAGTATCATTTTTCAATAAAATTATTTTTTTATTTTTCGTTAAATATGAAAGGTGTACATCAATTTTTGGGGAGTGCTTTATACTTATGGTTAAGGCTGTATGTTGTAAACTTTATCGTTTCATCTATTTTACATATCAAATTTATAAATTTGATACGTTCGATTTTTAGACTCTTAGTTACATTTTTAAGTATCCAAATTATGATATTAGATTCTTTTTAAATATATTATTTACTCATGTAAATATCTCTGCATTTTAATTATTTGACTTTCGATAAATATGTGACATTCAAAAATATTTAATTTATCGATTTGCTTATTTTTAATAATTAGATTTGTTGTATATATCACTATATGATTATTTTGAATTGTTGTCTATTAACTGACGGTGTAAGAAAATGCGACACAAATTTTAACAATATTAAATTGTGATTATAAATTTTGCAGCTATTTATTAAGTGACATGTGTAATATCAATAATACTTCAATGCAATATCAATGATTGTATTATCATTGATTACTTTAATGCAATATCAATGGTTGCAAAACAATTTATTTATCTCGTCATATTACATTGCGGCCGTAAATACTTTTATTTAATTTATACAGATATATTTTGGCACAAATACTTACGCTTTAGCGTAAAAACAATATCCGCGATTTAATGATTACTCGAAGAAAGTGAATTTCTCGAATTAAGAAACTAATGGAGATTACAAAATGTGCATTCGGATAAATGCCGAGACAAGATAACGTGAAATAATCTTAGCGTAGGTTTCACGTCAGCAACGACGCAGTTTTTTGCGAATCGTTCTTAGCGCCCCAACGATTCTACGAGAAGTGCGGTACTTAACGTAGTATTAAAGGCCCGATAACATGATGCTCGTCGGAAAGTTGTGACGCCATTAAGATAATCTCTCGCGGTAGTATTATGCGGTACCGCAGAAGCAGAACGACAGGGTTCTGTGAGATTGGAACGCATAGCAGGAAAAGGGGGGAGGGGGGCACAGGCAAGGGAATATAACGAGAAAAAGCAAGAGGATAACGATGAAGAAAGTCGGTTATGAAGCGACTGATTCGCTCTCTAACAATAAAAGAATCGCGAATTAGAAATAAAATATAAGATGTCCAAGACAGAATTTGCTCGGGCTTAATCTTTAGAAACTGTATTCGCGCATTTCATTGATTTATTATAGTACTTGCTATTTCAACGGTGATAAAAAGGAGTTATTATAAACAAAGTTTATTAAAAAAGATGTAAGATATCGAGAATTTAAAAATGAAAAGAGAACGATCTCTTTTTAACTGTATCTATATAATTCCTTTCAATATTTTAGAATAGTTTTAAATTCAGACATGACAATTTAACGATATGTGTAATCAGTGCAGTCCAGTGAGATTTAATCTTTAACTTAGCAACGATAAATGAGATGTATTATATTTTAAGATAATACTTTTAGCAAAAAAAAATGTAATTTACTTATAAAGGAATGATAAAATTATATTACTAATATATTTAAAAAAGATATTTTGAATAATCGAGATATATAATAATAGATACTTATTCTATTTTATACAATCTTACATTATAATTACGATTTTTTATAAGAATGTCACTGATAGATTAATAAGCTTTTTTTATTCTTGGTCGGTAAAATTTGAATGGCAAACAAAAGAATTAACTTATTCGTTCTGCTTCAATTTGCAGTAAGACAGGTACGAAATAAATAGAAAAAGAAACAGGGATAATTGAACGGCTTGCGTGAGAAGCGAAGTAGGTCAGGGAAAATCGAAAAAAGATTAAATTATACTGTTTGCAGTACAATCCTTTACATAATCCAAGGTTTACTTGCGAGCAACACCCACGAGTTTATAAACGGCATATTGGTGAAATATCTCGTTGGAAAGAAGAGTCAGTTTCTGACGTGAAAGATTGATATAAAATTGGTTAAAAGTTATCACGCGCAATGTATTACAGCTCGAAAAACAAGCATTAGCGATGTGGTTCCGGAGTTGTATAATTGAAGTTAAGAGAAATCTTTACTCGCGCTGGAGATTTAATCTGTTACTATAGAAAACACGGGCGTGATATCGTCGCTTTATCAAGCTGAGAGGATCTCGTATCGGGAATTGTCTGCTGCGGAATGAATTATACGATACGAGGTTGAGGATAATGAAAGAGATACGCGAATCGAATTATCTGCGAACAAAATCGATGCAATTAACACTTAAATGGCATTTGCTGGTTATCGCATTTGTTAAAAATAAAAATTAGAATCGATTTCACGAATTCATCTCGTGCATACACACACACACACACACATATATGTGTGTGTGTGTGTGTGTCTTTATATTTGTTTAGTACATACACACACGTGTATCTACAGATGGAAAAGAGAAGATCCTGTAAAGAATATACATCGTATACATAAAATATACAATGTCAAATATAAATAACTTATCTAATTTCACACACACAAGTTTCTTATCTAATTTCTATATGTGTCAAAATCTAAATCAATCCATTTCTGTGGCTAAATTGCTTAATAAATAACGTCCATATTAACGTATACATTTAGTGAATAATAAATTAAATTTGAATCAAATTTAATATATTTCTTTCTTCTTGAGTCAAATTGTTTAACTTTATTGATTTAGTTATATAAGTTAAGGACATATTGAGTAGGAGTAGCGACCTATAGAAATGATTGAAAATAACTTAAATGGATATAATTCGACGTTATGAATTTTACATTGTAGCCATTAATTTAATCTATGCTGACAGTCTATCTATATTATATACGTCTGTATACATCATTTATATTCTGTGTCAAAAAGATTACTTTAATTCTATAACAAGTTATTGATTTTATGACATTGTCTTCATATGTCTAATGTAATATGCACAATAACATTTTATAACAAAACGACAGTTAATTAAATATTTTAATTAGCACTCCTTTAATTAGAAATAACCCGAAATCGGACAAACACTTTTGAATAGTGGATACATTAACGTATAGGTAAGTAGGTATAGGTAAAATGTCAATACGAGCCGAAACGCCAATGTTGATGCTTATAATACATGTAACGTTACTGTTTCTGACGAAGCTAGTAATGATTTTAACAAGTATTTTGTCAGAAACAGTAATACTCTGTACACGTATACATTATATTGCAACACATTGTTTAGAGTAATATGTAAATATCATGCGCCGCGATTGTGTACTTATAATGAAGGCAGCAAAATGTAATAAGCTCATTTATCGTGCATAGAATATATGCTTTCGGACGTAGCATAGATGATATGGTATTACGAATCGTATAAATAATCGTATAAATACATAAAATTATTAAATACATGGATTGATCATTTTATGTTATATCGACATTTAAACCTTCGGAGCTGACAATAGGTCTATTGGATTCATTCAATTATTCATAATCAAGCTATTTGTTAAACAATTCAATTTTCTTTATGTTACATCTACAAATTTGGATTATTCTTATTAAGAGTGTATTATACTCTTAATATTTTTTAACAAAATGAAAGGTTATAAAAGAATTTCAGATTTTTTTATAATATATTTGAAAATAATACAAGAAATCTTGCGATGATTTAGAATTTGGATCAAAAGGTATATTATATAATAAGAAGTAGACATGTCTTAAAAATAATTAAGATAAAATAAGAAAATTTTTATTTAAATTACAAAATTGTATCGATAAATATAAATATTAATTTTATTGAACTATTTCATATATATATACATATAATGTTTATTTTTTATACGAAAAGCATAAATTTCTAATTCTAGTCACAAAGAGATCGTACACCTGATCCTTAAAATGTATTTACAATTTTTATACTAGTTATGTAATTTCGATTCTGTGAAATTAATTAATGTCTTTTAATTAATATAAATTAAGTAGATCTTAGATCCAGACCGAGCATTAATAACTGTTACAGATTTTAGCGTCAGCTCCAGAGAGTTAAGTGAAACGTACTACCTCGAAGAAAATCGTTCTCGAAGGGAAACGTGTATCGAATTGTCGAATCAGCACGAACGACAGATTATTAATCGTCGCAGACGATTAATCTATAATTACAAGCGTAGAATCTAATCGACTGCTGTGATTGCTAACTATTTATCCTATAGGAAAGATTAAATATTCGTATGAAGCATTAACAATACAAAACGTCAATCAAAGTGGAAGTGGAATCAGGACGTGGCCGTAATATGCAACTTTAGAATAAATCCTAAAACGTATCTGATACATTTTATTTTATAATCGGACATTCAATCATTTTACTTCCGTTAAAATCATGAATATTTATTTGCTCTCTTATGAGATAATTTATCGAAATATGATATATGTATCATATATTTCTCTCTATTCGATTTTAACATATAATTTTCTCTTTGGTATTTATTGTACGAAAAATACAATCGGTTTTCATTCTGGAGGAAGTAGAAAGTTCAAACCATCGACATCGATCGAATCGGCCGAGAGCGATAAATCGAACCTTCCTCATCGAGTTGACGACTCTCGACTTCAATTAGCACTCAATCTTTGTTTTTTATTCGGCGCAAAGGTGTGCCAACTTCAAAAGAATATCACGTTTCTAACGCATGCCGATAATTACATGCGCACGCCAGTCCGAGCACTTTAATGGTTTGTTGCCTGTTGAAAATTAATTATTTTACGCCAGAAGCTGGCGCAGTCGGTGAGTGTATCGAAATACCTATACCTATAGGGCGGCAGGCTTAGCAGGATGACGGAAGGAAGGGTGAGGGGACAACATGGCAGAGGCAGGTAGGGTGAGTCGCGTCCGGGGGTG
>NW_011627152.1:342322-457194 GCF_000204515.1 Acromyrmex echinatior
AAGAGCGCTTTTGTTAGAAAGTCAATACCTGTGAAGAGACCTGGGCGCTCACTTCCTGATACGCTCGCGTTAAAGAGTACAGTTTAAAGCACGCATAAAGCTCGTGTGATTTTTCTGCCGGAAACGCTCTCTTCGGGAAAATTGCAAACGTTCTTAGCTCTAGGATGACATTGAGTCGATACGACGTAAAAAAGTTCAAGCGTTCAATTATCGGTTTGAGCAATCACGACCACTCGTCGTCTTTTTACGATGATAATTTGTAAGAAAACGACACTCGCATTAAATTATCCCTCGACACGAAATATCCTGCGATTGACCTCGTCAGAGTAGATACGCGACGTTTCGTTCGTGATATCTCAGTGACCATTCTCAACAAAATCAAACGAATAAATCACAGCTGTCAGCCGTGAGATATTTGCCCGCTGATGCATTATGTATCTTTTGTTACCGATTCAATTTCGAAAAAAAATATTCTGTTGAAGGATTGCTCTAAGAGAGATTGCTTGTGCCGCTATTGGATCTTTCACTGGCGTAATATCGCGTATTTTAAGTTCGTCGATGAAATTCGTTGTTTAAATTTCTCAACGAATATCACTGTGCCAAAGAATACTTTACGAAGTAAATACAACATTCAACGTAATACGATAGCTATTCATCCGTATAGTGTTATATCGCAATAGAATAAAGCACACGATCATTGGCCATTAGATCTTATAAAGTTAACTAAGTTAACTAGAATAATTGCTGATTTCGTATATTAATGTATACATATATTTTTCTCATTTTTCTCTTGTTCAATAACAGCATACTTTTCCAATGATTTTAAAAGAAATTATCATAATATCTTTTTAAATGTGCAAGTTTATACAACAAGTGAATATTATAATGAAAAATTTAATTAAAATAATTTTGTATACGATTTTCTATTTATAATACCTATATATATTGATATTGTAAAATTAATATTAAAATATGTCGATATGTCAATGAATTTATTAAAAATAATATGTATGTTAATGATATTATACAACATACATATTATTTTTAATTGCAAGATAAAAAAAATATATATTTGAAACAATTATTCCGCATCGAATATCTCTTAAATGGTTCGATATTAATAAAATGATGATTCGAATTGGCTCGCCTGTGATGTTTACTTTTAATTACAATTTACCTTATGACTTTGCCCTTTTATCGCGCTCGCCAAACTACCGACCTCGCGCTGAAAAAGTGCTCCGGGGTGTCGTCGTACGCGAAACAGGCGCACCTCCCTTACTCGGCATTAAGCACTGTCGCCGTAGACGCTAATTTAAATACGACAAGAATTCCAGATTTCCTCGGTGGAGGGTGAGAGTAGAGCCACTTTACTACCTAATACATAGGGAATGCAGATACGTATCGGACAGTACGACGAGGAGGTGCACGAAGGGGACGGAGAGGCAATTGTTTTTGTCGTGGGGCCAACGGAAGCTGATGGGACACCAGAGTGCGAGAAAGAGAAATGAATAAGGGGTAGAGGAGAGGATCGAGATAGAGAGGGAGAGGGAGAGAGAAAACGGGGGTGGATTCTGTTACGCAGCGCTACCGCGGCCGATCCGGGAAACTCGGACGGGGTTGGTCCGAAAGCTCTCTCAGTCGCGGGCAAACCGCCACGTAGTGATAACACTCTATATAAACGCGGGCAACTTAAATCCGGTCCGCGTCTTACGACTAGAGTCCCGTTCTGATAAGAGCGTAAGTTTATTAGTGAGAGCTTGGAGGGGGAGAGGGGGGGGATTCTTAATTCAATCGGAAGGATGCAGGGATAAATTATTGTGTTGAATGTAGACTGTTCGAAAATTGAATGCAAGATCCACGTGGTGGATCGAAGATTTATATCGCTGGGGAGCTTCACTCCGCAAGTTCCAATATTCGAACGAGTGTCTCATCCGTCTCGTTATCAATTTTTCCGTTATCGGTTTTTTTAATATTTCATTTTTATCGAAAATGATTTGACGAAAATGCGAAAAAAATAAAATATAAACGCCGAGATATTAAGGACGTGTCGCGGTTTTACAGAGCTGGACACTCCTCCATTCGCTGACCATTCAGTAGCGCAGTTACAATCGCAACTAACGAGAAACCGTGCTTTTATTTGTGCACCGTCGTTATACCGTTGTCAGGCCACCGCGATTCCGTGCCGCACTATCATCTCCGGCGATTAAAGTAACAAACGTGCATATACATTCGTGTCTCGCTGGCTTCGGATTTATTATACCTACGTTTGTCTCTGACAATTTATACGTACATTTGAATAAAGAGTAATATAACGGTTTTAATATCTCGACTGTAACAAATATTTAACGTATATATAAAAAATATCGCAATATTCGAGAGATCCGTTCATTTATTTGTGTGTGTTTTTTTTTTTATTATTAACAAGCAAATATAATTGTAAGACACTAGGATAAACGTTAAATTAATGAATTTATCTGGAATAATATTTTCCTTCTTTTTTCTTTCCTTTTTTTGTTATCTCTAAATATCGGAAATATGTTAAAGATAAGGCTATCTGGTTCAAAGAATCGGAAAACCGTAATAGCGATAAAAAGATAGTGAGATATGATGGATTTCCCCAAACATATACGAGATTCTCTTTGAACTGATCGTGCTAACGATATAGTGGCTTGGTTTTTGGCAATCGCATGAGCGGTTAGTTTCCAGTTGACCGTGCGAAAAGGTAGTTACGAACTTTATGATTACACAGCACGAGAGGATTGCTTCATTCGTCGATTACATGCAAGCTCGCACTTCGTAGACATAATTCGCAAAGTGTTGTAACGAGAGGCAGATTGCGAGTAACGATATCGCATATCTCGTTTTCAGGATGATTTTATACGCGTAAAGAATTTATTTAAATCTCGTTTGTCAAATCTCGAGTTGCTAAACTGCTTTTTTTCATTTAACTTGAAATTATTGGGTGAGCTTTTAGTGGGATTGCAAAGCTTATTAATCCACGTGATTGCCTCGTCGAATAAAAATAATTTTTACGAGAAGGTGAAAAGTTAGTACACTTATCATTCGGAAACGTTTGGGTCGTCTCCAATTTCTTCGCAATTGTGGGCGTTGCGGATAAAAAGGGGGTCAACCAACGTAAAGTGCAACAGCACGGTGCGACGAACGAGAAAGATTTCGCATTGCGCGACGTGCCTGCAACAGTCGTTAAATATTCATGTCAACCGGACGGTCAGATTTGCAGGTGGCTAAATTATTTACGATTCTTTTCTGTCGTAATCGTGTATAACAACAAAGTTCTGTTACAAACAACGATAAATATACGAGTATGAAATATTTACGCAAAATTCGTTTATTCGTTTTGCTGCGTGCTCTTTTTAGATCTTCCCATGAATAAAACATTTGCCAGTTAATTACTGTAATTGTCACTAAACTGTGCTTTTATCAATGAAAACAAATTTTATCTTACAGCGTTACTAATTCAAAATTATATTACTAAAAGCATAATCAATTTTCATAAAAAATTATTATCATTACATGTATATTTTTTAATAATTTCTAGAAAAGTATTTTTAGCGAACAAATTACAAAATAAAGATGACGATAGAAGAGTTCGTTGAACAGCTCGCCGTTTACGAAATTCGTGAATTATATAACTGTCAGATCGCAAGAGTGATTGTTAAATCGTTTCTTTCATTCTTTCGCTTAACTTTGAGTTAAGCAGAAGGCGCGAAAATACCCGCAACAACGTAGTTTTAAACAAAATGTTGTATGGCTAGAAGTCGCGACAACCTCGCACGACTAATTAAAGGTTAAATTAAAATTGTAATTTTTGTTCCTTCCTCGTGACGAGTTACACAACGCGGCATCCATTCTTCAGTCGTCTTCACGCGGCATTGCTTGGTTGACTACAACCGAGCTAGGTCGACAAATTCCATCCGGAATATACCCCGTAGTCGTAACCGTTACAATCGTTGGTTGTTTGCAAAGTTGTAACCGCGTGAGTCTTCCGGAAAGCTGCCACGTAACCGTCGAATTAGAGCGACGATGAAAGACCAATTCCCGGATAATCGAAGTAGCTCTCGCTTCCCGTTAGCCTCCGTACGAGACGTATTATATGGCTTCATCTCTCGAGTTGAACAGAAATTCCCGAGCTGTGCCAAAGCGGACAGCTCGACTTTTTCTCATCTCCCCTTTAATGTCGAAACATTTCCTTAACGTCGAAATATCGCTCGTCAGTTTGTATTCACTCTTGCGTAACGAATGAACGTCTACTTTAGTAGCAACTTCGTTGCGGAACTACGACCGTTTGCTATCTCAATAAATAATTTTAATCAATTAATTGAAACTGTGAATACTGCATAATTATTTTCAACATTTAGACAATGATATATTAATTAACATATTCGCGAATACAAATTGAATGTGAACGTTTGTATTACAAATCTAATGCAAAGGGTCATGCCTTTCGCCGTTGATGTGTGTTTAGTATGCCTTCTACATCCTCCGTTTTCACGTACCAGCCGAATGTGCAGCGAGCTATTTAAACTTTCGGTCAACGGAGGAGTAGTTAAAGTTTGAGAAATTCGGGTAACGCGTGTGTACTTTAATTAACACGCATACGTAGGAAGTTCCTTGGTTATTAAGCCCTGTCGTCTGGAAATTGGATGTACAAATCCTGCAATGCTCATCCCGCGACGTTATATATTCACATTTTGTCCCCGCATATATTCATATAAATTCTTGATTTGTCGTGAAATATAATCGCGCAGAAATACATTCAACGTAGCTAACATTTAATAATAAATGGGCTCCAGTTATATTATATAATCTTTTTTCCAGATTTATTTTGTCGCATTGGTTTATATTTACATTTCATTAAATTTTATAAATTCTTCTAAATGACACGTGCTCTTTTTGAAAAAATATATTTTTTCATTATATGTATATATATTTATGATTATACGTATTGTTTAACGCTCTATGAGACAAGTTTCTATATAATAAAATTTTGTCTGAAATGACTCCGGAGGGATTGAAATGAAGAGGGATTCACTTGGGTTAGATTTCGCTGAGCTGTCCTAATTATCCACAGAACGGAAAAAGCTCGGGCGAGGGATGCAGCTGATTACCGGCGGGGTGCAGTAAATCCTAAAATCCACCGAATTTCGAAGCTCCGAGGTATGTCGTAATCGAGTCACTCCGCGGTCAATCTTAAACTACCGAGTTATACGAGTGACTCTGCGGCACTCGCGCCCCGGCACTTTAATCCGAGGGACTTGAGAGTGCACCTGGTAGACGACACTGGTATATATCTCTCCCCGGCTGCGAACTTCGGGTTAGCTTGCGAGCGCGTTAAGGGGGTGCGGGGATGGTAGACCCAATTACATCTCGTTCGTGCAGAATTGGACGAATACATACAAGATGCTTAAGACGCCTTAACTATCTTGGGATTTGTACCCACATTCTAACTGTCCAGATTCGTTTAAGTACCCTACGCTGGACTTTCGTCGGTTACCGAGGATTTCTATCACCCCATAAATTCATCACTGTAAACTCTGACAAACAGGTTTTTCTCCTGAAATAACCTGCTCTATTTTTATAATTGCAATTTACGACATTGACATTGACACGATTGAGATTTTTATATATAGTTTCTTCTGATCACTTTATATAGGTAATATTTTGTAATTATTTGCTTGATTTTTATTTATCGTCCAATTAAGCAAGAAAATTACTACGATTATGTATAAGAATTAATAATGTAACAATAAGTAAAATTATAATATAAGAATAATGTTTGTTAATAAATAACCATCAGATCGAATTTATTTAATCGATTGTAAGTTTAATACGAGCAACTTTTCATTCTTGTTGCAGAATGTTTCTACGAAGAGACTGCCATTTTTCTACGATCGGAAACGTTCACGCAACGAAATGTGAGTGACGACGAAAGAAATTTCATGAAACTGAAAATTAAAAATTAACCGACGATTAATGTACGTTCCTGCTTTGGGTTAATGGAGCGCAACCTATGGAAGGGAACGTGATGACACGCTGCCAACCGAAGATGGAGGTTTCTTAAGCCCAGGATTAGAAGACCGTCTAAAATCCAAGCGCTCTTGTCCTCATCTCAGATCGATCAAATCATTGACGTGAGCTCCTTGAAGAGCTTTAAACTTGGCGCATTAGATTCCACCAACGCGCACGGAAGCTGTTTCAATCACGCGCTGCAACAAATCTGTGGAGATTTGAAACTGTGATTCTACATGACGACAGAATTGCCGATGACAGAAAAGAAAACATAGAGAATCGCTCGATTGCCCTTAATTTCGGATAATCAAAGATTCGTCTGCTGAGAACAGATTTATTCTATGTCTTGCGAATTTCTGAAAAGCGGGTTGTCGCGGCGCAGAGGTTGCGGCATAAACGATGTGCTCGTCGATGAATTAAAGCGTATACCTGGGCTGGTCGTTCGGACAATCGATAATGCCGGGTCGTAAAACTTCGCGCGCTGCACGTAGCGTGTCTGATACATAATGCAATTCTATCGAGAGAGTCGATGTCTCGAGGTGTGAAGCGAAAAGCGCTGGGTCATTCTTAGTGCCTGCCTCGAAACAGATCTCGAGACGCCTCATGTCAATTACGACCCTAACTCGTACATCGATCTTGTGAAGTTGACTTGGAATGCCTGACTCGAGCGTCGGAAGAACTGGGAACAAGGGCTAATTGGGAAATTAGAAACAAGTGTGTTACTCGAAATAAGTGATTGTATGTGCTTACACGAGAGTGCTCCGCTCGATAAAGTGCGGATTTCCTTAAATTTTTTTCTTTTTTTTTTTTTTGCGAACGAGGTCGATTTTCGTGATTGCGTGACGTCATTGCGAAAACGATTCGGAATAGTGTCGGATTTGGTAAATATTTGTCGATACTTGAAAATCGAGTAGTTTAACGCGTCACGGGGCATCTCATCGTGATTCAAAGCCCGTTCGATGTGAACCGAAAAAACGGTCTTTCTATATTGACACGCCATATCAAATAGAGCCGAGTGTAAAGGCTCGGGGGATACGTGCCAGAGTGCATAAATCGTGGTGTACGAGCAATTAAGAAGTAAATCGGAAAAGAGGTAATTAACGTAGTATCTAAAGTACGAAGACGCGCATGCCTCACGGTAATTAATTACTTTCAATGTGAGTTTAGAAAAGTCGGGCGATCTCTTGGGTATCATTACACGGACTTGAAGAATGGCACGTAACTCGTGAATAAAAAAAACGTATAGCGAGTAAATTTCGAGGATAGTCCTAATTACTGAAGCGCACAACAAAGTTGCGTGAAAACTTTAGCGAGGTTACTGGAGAAAAGAATTCTCTCGCGGGTATACAGAAAAATCTTGAAAAATATAAGATCCAAGAGAACACGTGAGTCGCAAAGTCGTTCGTTTTAAATCCACCGCGAAAATCAACCTCGTTTCTCGACAATTCTGGGCAAGCCCGAATGCGGGCGGTGCCGTATGTGCTTCGTTAAACTGACAATAATCGTCAACCGCGTGTCACGAACTTGTACGTGGGTAAGAGCGAGCGTTGGCAAATGAAATTCCGGCTGTGCACTTACGATGACGTCGTTCCATGATTTCACCACTCGAGCATCAAAAGCGTGAAAATTCAACTGTTACAGTATTGCGCATTTTGCGAAGCATTGCGAGAAGAAAATTGTCACAAAGAGAAAATGGAAGAAATCTAAGATTACAAAGGAGATTATTCATGAGTGATCTTGAATGAAAAAAAAAAACAATTTCCGTACACGGACACTTGGTACAGAGAGAAGCAGGAGAAAGCGAGCATTGTTCGTCGACGACCACCGGAGCATGACGATCCTTGTCAAAGTATTTCAGGCATTGATAGCCTGTCGATTCGTTTAAATATCCACAAGAGCGCAGATTCACAGAAAGAGCCACAAAAGAGAATAGCGCGACGTTAACGGAGAGTTATCTCGAAAACAAAAAATTTGGTAGGGAAGTTTTGTGCGTTGTTGCGAACGGATCGACCAGAAAACAATAATCGACTAACAGCCGACGATTGTCGTGGGGCAAGTGATGGACTTTATCGGAGTCGACATGTGATGCACAGCGTGGCGACAAACGAGTGGTGTGCGCGATTAGTTACGAGAGAATGACGGTGATGTGTACGTCGTTCACGGATGTTGTTCAGTGCCGGGATGCTGCAGTGAGTAACTGTCAATAAAAGAACGGCGAGTGTGACACAACGAGATCAGTTTCGTCGTCGTCGTCGTCGTCGTCGTCGTCGTCGTCGTCGTCGTCGTCGTCGTCGTCGTCGTCGTCGTCGTCGTCGTCGTCGTCGTCGTCGTCGTCGTCGTCGTCGTCGTCGTCGTCGTCGTCGTCGTCGTCGTCGTCGTCGTCGTCGTCGTCGTCGTCGTCGTCGTCGTCGTCACTGTCGCGGAGACGGAGAAGGATAAGAAGAGAACCGTACGATACCGCTCACAGAAATACCCAGTATGAAGGATCATCGAGGAGGATGGCTGCACGCCGTGCTACCTCTGATAACGTTCCTCTTGCATCAGACAGGTGAATACAATCTTATATTTATTATTATTATTATTATAATACCAACTTTTTTCACGAAAAATCTAGAGAAGACCGAGTCGCGCGAGATATTTTACGTCAACTGATGTTTAACTGCGTCTCTCTCTCGGTTGTGAATTTATTTTTATAAAAGACAAATTATTTTAGCAATTGGGAAATTTGTTATGAAAAGAACATAATAATAGTAATGTGAGAAAAAGCTCTAAAAATTTTGTCTTATCTCTTATTAAAGAAGATATTACGAAACGTAAATAATTTGAAAATAGGGATCATTTTTAAAAAATGAAATTGTAAAATAGACGACGGAAATGAAATTATATTTTATAGTTTTAGGTAAATATTCTACGGTCGTTCATATCCTCCTTTTTGACTAAAATTTTCAATTCACGTTCAGTAATTTGGCGATTGAATGAAATAGATGATTGCATCGATAATCAGAATTTAAAGCCGATTACTTCGAGGTGTAAGTGCACAAATACATGTTTCAGGCATCTAAATAAAGTCCTGTGAATGTAATCTAACACGATGGATGAACGAATATTTTTTTGCTATTTCCTGTTGGCCGGAATAAACTTAAAGCGATGCAACGACACTCTGTCGCTCATTCGAACAAAACGCAGATGTGTCAGTAAAATGGGCCACACCGACACAATGTATTGTTTTCCACACACGCGCTCGCGCACGGACGCGATTATATCGAAATGTATATCACGAATAAAATACTGTAAGGTAGACCCAATTTTCGATGAAATATTGCGATTTAATGAGCTTCGAGTTAACTAGCTTTTACAGGATATGATCTGTTACGAGTAAAACGCGCTAGTTTTTTTTTTATTTAATTATAATACAAGTTTGTCGCTAGAACGTTCGATAATTAATTTCAACGTTTTAAGATATCTTGTGGTATAGTTGGTTAAAAGTTGCGATCTAAAATAATTTGCCGAACATTTATAAGAAAATTAAAAAAGAGTGACTATACTTGAAATATGTATTCTTTTTTTCTTAAGAAAAAAGGGGACACCATTGCTAAGAAAAAGTCATGTTATGCGACATTTTGCGTGATAAGATGAATTCCGTAACGTAATATCTGCCCAGAATTACTGAAAGGTAGGATCGCTTCTCGTGTATTCCGATGTATTCTTAAATACCACAGACCGCTATCGCATTCCAGTTGATTTCCATGCAATGAATGGACTCATGAATAAAGCGCTTTAAACCAGATCGCTCGAGATCGTTCGGCGAAAGGCATTCTGCCAATAATTTCAGAGCGAACTCTATCGACATACCGAGTTATTCATAATTCGCTATATGTATGCTGAATTGCATTAAATCGAGTACAGTCGGTAGGAGCAACGAACAATTTGATTGTTGAGGTCGGGAATTTCAAGTTGTTCTTATATCAAACTAGGCTTCGCTGTAGCTTTGTCGAGCAATTTGCGGATTGCGATTCACTTCAACAATCCAACATTTTCCTTGTTAAAAGATCGCAAAGCGTTCATTCGCTCGAATTGAGTAGTCCATCGGCAAAAATCGTTAACGCCACTTAAAGTCTTTTCGGTGAAAAAATTCGTATAATTTTCTTATTCAATCTATCAATAAGATTATTTTTTAAAGTTTAAGGTCATTATTTTAGTCAACAAAACGTGTATAATATAGTATAAGAAAAAAATATAATTTTTATTTATTAAAATAAAGTGCAAAGTGACTGATTTTGAACTGGAGAAAGTATTTTAGCTGATTTTGGAACTGATAATGAAACGTTTGTAACTTTTATTTTCCGTCAAAACAGTTAATATTGATTTGGCAGAATTTTTATGCTTTTGAAATCTTTTTATTATCCTTTAATTTTAAAAAATTACAGACTATATGTATATTTCCGTTATACCACGCTTAGTTATTTATTGGAAAAAAAACAATGTCTTTTCCCCTCTTTTATCTCTGTGTCAAATTCAAATGAAAATAAAATAATAAACATATAGAGGGAAATAAATAAAGCGAGTTTTATGAAAAATAATAAAAGGAAAAATTATATGCGTATAGAGTAAATTATACACATATATAAAAATTATCTTACATATAGTAAATCTAGTCTTGTCAGAATAGGGATTTGACTTTTTTTGTAACTTGACTCACTTTCCTTTCCAGATTTTATAAGATTTGTAATTGTTTTGCACATTTTTAAAACGTTTAATTTGTAACTAAGAAGCTAAGAAATTTTGAAAATATGTATTTTTTTAATTTTGGGTTATTTTGTATATTGGTTATTTAGAAATATTGCAAGATTTACTTTATTTAGAATGTTCCTTAAAGAAGATATCGATCGAATGTCGTGTCGGACATGTAGCGGAAATTCACTCGTTCGTCATAAACACGCTTCACGAGTAAACCGTATATAAATTACCTGAAATTTTGCTACGTCCAGAAATGATGTATAATATGAGGCCATAATGTTACATATATACAGACACATTGCCAATGTAAGAAAATTCTTTTTACAGCTTTTTCCTATATCGTGAAATTGCATTTCAAGCAGAAATCTGTTAGAAATTAAGAGTAGTTTACTTAGCTTTATTATTGAAACCGTATACAAAGATTAAAATAATGTTTTTAATAATTTGTGCTTTAGGTCGGTCCATTTAGGATTATTTTACTTAAGATTAATTAACATAGATAGAACTAGTTAATTTATTACAAGTTCCATGTAGATGAACTGATTAAACTAAATATTGAGATAAGTTGTCGAGCTTGATAGAAGTACGTATATAACTTTATGTATATATTTGCATATAAGTAAAAAACTTTGATATAATTTTGCGACACTGTTAGACCTCGAAAAACTACAAACTGAATTAGACATGCTCGGTAATTAACGCGTCTAGGTTCTGCCGGCTGTTAGCTTTGGGAGAATAAACATTGCTTGAATTAGCAGAACAAATTTTCCTCGTTTCCCAATGGCGTTTCCTTGCTCTTCCCGATGACTTTTATCGTGTGCCACCTCTGTCCCAAGAATCGAGAAATGAAGTGTTTGGAAATTTCATCGAGAGACATAAACTTTCTTACGAACGTCGCGGAAAATTGAATTTTTAAGCGACGGATTATTTGCAAGTAGCCGACTTCATTTGTTGATTTGTCCGTGTATATCTTTTGATTTTGTCCCGATTTCTGTATGTTACCGTTGAACAAAAGTTAATTACGACTGTAACATTATAACGAGTAAATTCGAACGATTCTTCATATACATTATTGCGACTGTGCACTCTAAATCCATTATTTATTCGCCAAATCACTGTTACACACGTATCGCCAATAGAAACTGCATAAATTACAGCTTTTTGTAATAAACCATGTTTCGAAAATATCGATGAAATCAGAATTTATTTGAAAGAGATACTTTCATTGAAGCGGTAAAAGAGGTAATATTTATCACGCTGGAATGAAAGGGTCGATAATTCATTGTACAACGCGATAGACGTGGAAATACAAATTGCTTTTTATATCGACGTCGAATTTGTTCTATAGACGATTATTTTCATCCTACAATTCTATAATTTACTTTGATCATTGGCTGCTACTGAGAGAGAGAGAGAGAGAGAGAGAGACAGAAGCAAAAGCAGGGCAAAGAAAATCGATTTCGTGAGTAAATTCACTCGAATTTCTTAATGCATCAATCGCGATACAATTGTGTGTGCAATGTGCATAATATGTAAATGCAATCCGGATATTGATAGTCTGATGTTTCTCTCGACAAGCATTGTATGAGAATTATAGATATCGAGCGGACGTGTAACACGTTTGCGGAATGCGGTTGATTGTAAGTCGAGAAGCCAATTTGCCAAACTCGAGTTCGTCGCGGGCGGGTGGAGAAGATACCGCAAGAACGTTGCGACGTTCCATTGAAGTTGTAGCGCGAAGAGAATCGATGTTATTATACATACATATACCTATATCTCTATAGCAGTATCTATATCTACTGAAATAACGATATATCTTCGCACACCGTGTCTTGCATCACCTTTAAGCGCCAAAATTAATTGCAAACATGTTATTAAACTCGACACTCTGCATAACTTTTCATACGCATCTGATGAATATGAATTATTTCTCAAAACTACACTAAATACACCGTGTAATTCATACAAGATATACAGGATGACAGAAAAGTTCGATCATAAAGTTGTGTGTGCTTGTCAAATCATTAATAACATATATTTATTTAAAAAAGCAAATTCCAGAGTATTGATTTTATCTTAATAAATATAAAAAAATAACACCTAACATTCAAAATGACCTTTAGCTTTGATGCAAACTTTAAGTTCCTTTGGGAATGGCATCAACGATGGCCGCGTATCTTTCCACGGATAAATTCTCTCAGGCAGTTAGTAAAGAGTTTTTAGTTAGTTTACCAATGTATTATTTAATTCGATGTAGATCTTTTGGTATTTAATAAGACAATGTAGTTAACATTTCAAAGTTTGTTTGTTTTTTAAATACACATTACTATTATTACCCAGGTAGCGTGTTGACATTATTTGTCATTATTTTAACAAATAACATTAATTTGCTGTCTGGATAATGATTTGATAAACGTAAAAAGGTCAAATTTTTTTCGATATAAATGAATGAAGAAGGCCATATTTAGTCAACAAGGCAGGTTTATCTAATATTGTCTAATATGTATTTTGTCTAATATGCTAATTCCTTTCTATAACCTTGTAAATTTTGTTCCATTTTTATCTTCTGTGATAGGTTATTATATGTTTTAAATCCATCACGCGTGCAGTAACATTTTTTGTTCTTCTCTTGTCTTATATCTATCAACATACAATTTTCCTTCTTGCCTTGTCAGTATTATGCCCTCTCTTTGCACGATTTCTATTTTCCTGGTCAAATAATTCGGATATAGTCTCTTTATCATTTTATGTATCAATAAATTTATATTAAATTCTATTCTTTGCTTAATAAACATAAACTGAAGTGCTTCTAGCATATCCTTAATCCTCATTTGTCATTACACCTAAGTATTATTCTCATTCTCCTATTTTCTGTAATTTCTGTAGGTGTTCTAAATTAGTCTTATTTATTCCTATTAATATCTATTGAAAAACAGTAATCAAACAATGGGACAATAAATGATTTGTATATCATATATCTCATTAATGGTGATAAGTTATTACTAATTTATCCCAATACTCCCAATCTTGTTCCTTATTTTTTTACTTATACTATTAATGTGAGCCGAAAAATTTAAATTTTTATCAATTATTATTCTTAGATATTTTATTTCATTAACTGCTTCTAATATTTTATCCCCTATTTTTATTTCAATGTTATTTTCAGCCACCTTTTTCCTAACTTCTCTTATCACCATTACTTTAGTCTTGCTTGCATTCAGTTTTAATCCATTCATCCTAATCGTTCTTCTATTCTTCTCATTTGCTCCTTAAATTCGTTAATCTCAAAACTGTCATGTCCAGTCGTATAGATTAATGCATCATCTGCAAATAACTTTAACTTACAATTCTCAGCAATACTTTCTTTCATATCATTTATATATAAAAAAAATAACAGAGAGAGAGAGAGAGAGAGAGAGAGAGAGAGAGATTTGTTAGTCTGGAAACACAATCTTAGACTGGAGTAGATATCACATATGAAATTGACAAATAATTTAATATTATTGACTAATAAACAATTTTAAAACATCTTTAAAGCAGTGCAAATAATTTGTTACAAAAAATATCGCCTCAATCGGGATTCGAATTGAGATCTCTCATGAATTTCGTGCAACACTCATGCGGACGTCTAACAATTCGATCACCGAAGCATGTGATGATATTAATCACAATAACCTATTTATAAGAAAAATGTCTTTTTCAAGTGACGCAAATAATTAATAAGTGAAAATGGATAGAGAAATATTTAATACAAATGAAGAAGGTCACATTTGGCGGGTTTTAGTAATAATGTATTGTCTGAATTTATATTATAATATTTCCAATTCAAACAAACTGCGCAAGAATTACATTATATATTTGTCGATCTTGAAATACAGTCTTAGACTGAAGCTGGAGCATGTGATATCACAAATTAATTTGACAAACAGTTTAATGTTATTGATGCTAAGAATCTTTAAAGCACTATAAATAATTTTCGTCCTTGCGCATTTTAAGAATGGTCGCAGTTTGCAGATGACGAGAATAGCAGATTTATTTAATAATTAACATTGCATTGATTTATTGAATATTCGGGTATATCCAGATTACCGGAACAACGCAAAAGTTCAAAAGACATCTGAGAGGTATTTATAAGAGACATCTGTGAAAGATTGAAATATTCTCTAGACAGTGCTATGACGTCTTTTCAACGCTGTGTCGGTTAAGTACTTGACACTGTCACGTATTCTTCGCTTTTCCAATAACGATGACGCGTTTTTAATTTCCTTTGTCGCCGGATACGTAGAATATTCGTGGTAACTCTGGTACACCTTTGTCTATATTCTATTTTATACCATAGTGAATACCGAAAAATTGAATTGCAGGGTAGCCGGTCGGCACGGCCGAACAGTAAATCGAAACTCCCCGCAGAGATCCCAACACAATCGAACGTAGAGACAAATGTAGAGAGAGCGAGCGAGAGAGAGAGAGAGAGAGAGAGAGAGGAGAGAGAGAGAGAGAGCGAGAACGTAAACCATTACTATTGAGCTTATCAAAGTGATTCACGTGACTGGCCGACGGCATTATGCAAATGAACCGTAAAATTATCGTAGCCTTCAGGCATCGCCAGGCAAGGGAATACCTGAACTTTCCATTATACATGACAGAGCACATTACTATAGTTACAACTGATATCTGTTTCAGAAGGTAAAGATTACATAATAATTCTCCATTGGTTACAAACTGAATTCGTTTTCGAATTATCTTTTGCGAGAAGCATTCTATCTTCAACGCATTAAGAACTGTCATTTAAACGAATATCAAATGAACGAAGATCATATTTGAGAATTGATGTTGCAGTCATTACTGAATAAAATGATAATAGTATAAGCTTTTTTAGCGCAAAATTTTACAGAAATTTATTCAACTTATTGATTATATGTATATATTCGAATTTAAGTTAAAACTTAATGCCAACATGGCGTGAAAACGAATAATAAATTCTAATACAAGATTGCATTGTGATTATATTGAGAGTTTATTAAAAAAGACTGCGGATATTTTTCTTTTCTTTTTCATTCTCAATTTAATTTGTGATATTACTGCTCCAGTTTCTGTTTATTAAAAATGCGATATATTTCAAGACTGAAAACTAAATCGGCGCGCAATTTATAAAACTGGATGTGTATATAAATTTACAACGAAGTGTTATTAATTAGAATGTTATCAATATTGATTAATACCTAGTATTGCTATCGATAGTATCGCTACGTAAATTTTACAAGAAAATATGCCACTCTTAATTACTATAACACAAAATTTTCATGCACTTCACACTTTAAATGATAAAATATTTATACTCTAAACCTTTATAAATACATATAATTAATTTAATTATTAACTTAAAAAGAGAATAAGCACACTATCAAATTTAATTTTGAAATTATATAGAAGTATGTCCACAATATCTCCTCATAATATAATATTTATCACTAAACAAACCCAATAAAATGTACAAATAATAATATAAAACTGCTTAAAAATTGGTATCACTTATCAATATTATAATATTGATCTTTGTTATAGTATTGGTTATCACATGGAAAGAATCATTTTACTGAAGTATCTAATTTAACTAAATATAAATTTGAAAATAATTTTGTTATAGAGGAAAACTCTCTATTATAGACGCCTAATATGAGATAGTGACGTTTCTGCTAAACTAATAAACGCTATCTATTGGTTCCACCATGAATTTATTGCTCTTAGATTGAAAACTTTAACAGAAAATTCATTATTAAATCATGCTTGTAGTCATTATAAAAAAAGATTTTATAATTTGAATGTCTTTAAGTTTCATTGAGATGAGACCTTTTAAACCTTTATTATTTAATAAAATAAATATTTGGCAATAAATTCTTCATATAGTGACAGAGTTAGGTTGTACTAATAGAAAAATACAGGATATGTTGAATTATTTAATTACAGAAGTTAAATTTGATTATCATAAAACTATAAATAATATGAGATACCCAGGATATTTTTGATATGAAATTACCTATGCTCCTATGTTATAGTAGAAATCTTTGCTAAAGAATAAATGTTATTGTACAATAATATTGTAAAAAGGTCAACCGAAATGAACATCGAGTGCCTATTTCTGCGATGCTTGATTCCAACTATCTGAAGACGAGTTCTGGGTATAATCTATAAAATGCTCATTTTTCACGTACGCTAATTGTCTTTGTTTGCATTTTAGAAACATGAAATAAAGTTTTTTTAATTGCAATACTGATATATTTTGCGTTTTACTATCGATTTCTCGGGGCATCTCATATTAAGAGCACAATTTTTTGACTTTGCGATTTTGCTCACTTTTTACATTTCTTTAATTTAAAAAAATAATGGTATTTGGATTAAATTTTATATTACGTTATCTTAAAGTTTATTAAATTCTCTTCAAAATGACTTATTATTTTTTTTCTGCCCATAGACTTCTAGCATTTATTCAAAATGAACTCGGTATCTCATAATAGGGGTCTTTCCTTTACTATCAACAAACAATTATACTATATAGGACGCATAAACTGGTTGCTATAGAACATTTTTTGCAATATTATTCATTGTAACTAAATTTTCTATATAATTATTTTGATTCAGCAAAATCGTTCTTTCCGTGTAAGAAGTCCTGATGTATGTATGTATAATGAAATGAATTTTTAAGAGCTTGTTCCTGTTTGTTCTAATTTTTAACATGACAGATTGAACCTCTTGATGACCACTGAAGGCATAATTTAATGTTCAATGACCTTACTCACTTGTACGTAAAAATGTAAAAACGTATCGATAGCATTCTAAGTCTTAAGATCCAGCTTAACCGAAAGTTTAAGCTGGATGGTTAAGCTTAACTTAAAGTTTATTTCTACTTATCTTTTTTTTTTATTTTGTAATATTGATAGAGGCTTGATCTGGGTAGATGATCGACAGGCGAGAAGTGGCAGCCTCCGCTCGGCATGCCTCTTAGCGAGCTATTAATGTCTTCGTTCCATTTGGTCCAAGAAAACAGGAAGCGATCCCTCCAATGACCGTCGAGAATGTGTCCAGCAAATTTATACGCGCAGACAGCTGCAGCAACGAACGCGCGCTTACCTATATCGCTTACCGAACAGAAAAGGGATTGCGACGGCCAAAGAGAGCGATGGCTCTAAAATTGGATCAAAGATTTTCTACGGCGTTGATCGAGATTGCTCGCGCGCGCGCGAGCGCGGCAAAAAGATTTCCTGTCATAAACAGAGAGACTACACGTAAACGAATACTTATACGCCCTTAATATAGTTTCTGGTGGACGAATGATTCTCGATTATTACCACACGTTATAACGAAATACCATTTCGTGGCGACGGTACTGTCAAAGCTTCATATAAATATTTATAAGGATCGAATTACGATCCTATTTACAGAACACGTCCTGAGAACATCCTTCAAATATAAGGATGTTTTCTAGATGTTTTTAGAACATCCCTTGAATGTCTGTGCTGTATGGATCTATATTAGACACGTTACGCCGAAAAACTACACACTTAATAATATCAATACGGCAAATTGATGTTTGCCCTTTTGAACATATCTGAGTGAAGTAACATTGCTGTATAATTGATCGTTAAGGCGAACTCAAAGGTAAGCATCAACCTTTGAGATAAATCCGCTCGTTTACTGCCGACACTCGTACAAACTGCAGTTCATTACAGTCCGATGAATCGCTGCATTTGCGTGAATCGCATTAGGACGACGATCTCGGGAGAACTCACGCGTGACGTTTGTAGACTAGTCGCTCCCGAGATACTCCGCATGTTGCAGTTAGACCACAGAAAGCCTAATACCCACAGGAATAAATACGTGCAGTGTGCTATCGCAGCGACGACGGCTGATACTGTTTATATTTTTGGACGAAGTTTTCTAGTCGATTCGTTTGGGCTTAATTAACAGCCGTTAATTCGCCCTCGGCGAATGCAGTTCTCAACGAGTATTGACTTTTTCAGTTAACGACTCTAGAAGAAATTAAGAGAGAATTTATTTTGATAGCAATATTATCATCGAAATGAGCGATATATTATTAGGTGCGCAACTAAGTTCTCGCTGTTATTTTGTAGATTATTTTTTGGAAAATAATTGAATGCGCGGAATTCGTTCTCTGTCTATTACCGAGATAATTACAAAAGTATAATTTTCGCGTATAATTTAAGTATAATTTATTTTATATATTGACAAGTTTAAAAAAAATAAAAGACCTGTTTACAAAGTTAATTGCATAAGTTAGATACTCATGTGGATAAATAGCGTAATATCATTAAAGTTACGGGGTTTAAGTTGATTCAAATTTATGCTCACTCGAGTATAATTTGCAAGTAAAACTTTTTATTTGAACACACTTCAAAATGCTTTACTAGGATCGTTCGCCAAGATTAATCGCGCTAGCTGTAAATCTGCCTCCGTAAAACCACGTCAATGTTAATCGGTTCACGTTAGCGTTTTTAGGTTACGAACGTAATCTACGTCAGTCGATCTGGTTTACGATTCTTGTAATCGAGGCGGGAATAAGTTAGTCCATGTATAATACGTCTCTCTCTCTGCAGTCCGAGGTCGCTCGATCTGATTGAATCGCTCCGCTTTATCAACGTGCAGGTACGGCCGTAATTCTGAAACATCAGACCGATTCTACGCTCGACCACCTTTTGAGTCCTCCGATATCCGACGAGACGCGATGAGAAAATATGTGCGCTGTTATAGAAATATCAGGAACCTGGCTATATAAAGCGACGTCGTAAAGTATCGATGGCATAAAATAATGTAAGAAATAAAGAGTTCCATATATTACAGATTATATTTATAAACTATATAAAAAGCCTTTAAATTCTTGATTATTGCAGACACTGTAGATACGTAAAGTGTCCTTGCAATGCCAACATTTTTTGGCTGAAAGAGATTGCAAATTTCTTAATAAAATTTCTTATAATTTATTAATAAAAATTATCTATTGTATTTTCAGGAATAGGAGAAAGGAATACATTTCATTTTTATTTTTCTGTAAATCGAATCTTTATTGTATAAAACTTACTTTGAAGAATTCCTAATTTTGAACAATTAAATTCCGATGAAATAATTACTTTTCACATATAATGTTGTTTATGCGGTGAACAAAAGATGTATATACCAAGGTTCAATAGATAGTTTTTGAGTTGTTATCAAAGATGTGAGCACAAATTTAATACCTATGAGATGCATAGTATCTCAAAAACAATTGTTGTATTTTTTATTGATCTTCGTGTCTACGATATCTTTTATTTATAAGCTATATTATAAGCTACATTATATGCGAAAATTATAATTCATTTTACCGGGATCCAATTATCCATATAATTAGTGCATGGTCTATTAATTATATGGTAAATTAGATCCTGGTAGAATAAATTAGTTTTCACATATGATATAGCTTATAATGTGATAAATAAAATATGTTACAAAAGGTTTCATAATAGATAGCTTTTTGAGCTATGGAGTAATACTTGTGCTCATAGACACCTTACAGGACTATCCAATAATAATTATAAGCCTTATGACATTTTTTATGGATCATATTACAAAATGACTTCATTTGCGGAAACTAATTCGTTTCGGGAGCTAATTTTCCACACAGATAGTACGAAATCCTTTTGAAGATTTGAGTAATCTAATTAAAATTATTTATAAGTATTGCTAAGAGAAGTTATATTTATAAGAGAAATTGTTAATACAATAGCGCTATAATAATGCTTCTTTAAAACTTTGTTGATTTAATTCAAAGAAAATATGTCGCTTGTACAATGTCTTGTATTCATAATTGGAAATTGTCTTAACTCTCTTCGACCACATGCAATGGTACTCTGAGCTCTGCTTAGAGTTTTTTGTTCTAGTTATATAAATAATATTCTTAGCAAAACCATTGGACTGGTCAGCTACGCGGTATATCGTATAGCAATAGCACGCATGGTATGGTTTAGTATTGCGATTGAAAAATTGCCACGAGCTATAAAACATTCTCGTGTATTGCGCGATCTATTTCGCGAGTGGCACTACACGAAAATAGGTTGCACTGCAAAACATTTTCAAAAAAGACGCGTCGATTACGCGCGGACGGCTTGCTGCAAAATTCTTGCTGTTTCGTTGCAATCGTTTGTTCGTCTTGTCGTTTTTCCATCTGGATGTCTAACATTCGTTTCTCCGATGAGATTCTCTTTCTCTCTCTCTCTCTCTCTCTCTCTCTCTCTCTCTCTCTCTCTCTCTCTCTTCCTCTCTTCCTCTCTTTCTATTCTTTTCTTTTTTCTTTTCCTGAAAATTAACAGTTATGACGTTATAAGTGTCCAGCGATTTTAAGACAAAGTATAAAGATGCAAAGTAATGCATACGGAAAAAATAATTGTGATTGAATGGATGAGATATATTTGGTAGCAAGCAAATTTTGGTAAGAGTATATATAAACAGAATTTTTTTATTATAAGCAATTATTTTTGTACACAAGACATTTATATGATACCGGTTAGGGTATTCGTTTAGTGTGTCTGTAGTGATAATATTCAAGTATTTGGTTATTATAATTATAAAGGAAAAAGATGGATTAACGTGACGTAGAGTATTAATAATACTAAACAGAATTTCTGATCATCATAATTAAATAATCTGATTTCGGAGTTCATGTCAAACCAAATGTGTCTGGTTATCAAACCAAAATATATGCAATCAAATTTGTTTGTCTATTTTAACTAAAATTATAAATTGTTTATATCCAATTTGGTTATTATATATGTACGTATTTTAAGTAAGTTAATTCAGTTTTCAGTGCAAACAAGCTTAAAATGCAATGGGTACCTATTTCAAAAAAGAAGAAAAAGAAAGAGAGAGACAAAAAGAGAAAATGTGTGCGCGCGCGAGTGTATTGGCAAATTCTATCATATCAACACGATTTAGTGTAGCTTGGACTACCTAATATTCTTATTTCGCGGAATATACATTGAGTAGCCTTTAGAACTTTGGCGTACTTCACTGTAAAATTGCTTTCAAACTTTACGGAGATTTCTCCTTTATAGAGTTATACTTAAAAATCTTAAACGAGAAATCTTAATTACGATTGTATTCAGGAAGAAACTAAATAATAAATGAGGAAATCGACCATTGTAAATTCTTCATAAATTATGTTTGGCCGAATGCGACAAGGATGTTGCAGCTTCTTTTTTTCTCCTTTCTCTCTCTCTCTCTCTCTCTCTTTACGATTTCTCACGAATATCATTCTTAGAACGGAACGACATTCCCGACGCTTCTAATATCGGTGCGATAACGTGTGCTCTTTGCATGCATCCTGCAAACGCGACTCCTTCCGTTTCTTATCGAGCCCGAAGAATGATAACGATCCTTACGACATCTTCTCGAATCCTTTGACCTGCATTCGGCCGATTCTGGCCCACACCGCGATCCTGGAACCTTATTCACCTCGCAAAGAGCGCACCATATTTCGAATTTATTTCCGTACCGCCTCGTAGCGACTTCCGGACGCGAACTTTCCTCCGGCGCGCTTTCACGAACTCGATATAGCAGAAAATTGCTTTCCTCGCGAAACTTTTCCCGAAACTCTTTTATCCTGTGAGTGCAGAACTGTCCCGCTTTTATGCCGATCCCAAGATCGATGCGATGACTATTTCTATAACGAGTATCGTGAATTATCACACGATTCTCAAATCGTCTGAACATTTTCGCACATATTTTATTAAGGACATGTATATTGATTACAGTTCGGCTCATTTTAGCAAAAACGTATAAAAATACGTTAAAAATTATTACAGTACTTATTACATATTAAATTACAGTATTATGTATAAATACATATAGGATAATCTATAAAAATATCTGAAAGTATTATAAATCAATATTTCAATACACGTTGCAGATTTATTTAACTGTAACTATAACTGTAACTGTAACATAAAATAAATAATTCATCTTTTCATATAAAAAAAATTTTTTAAAAAATGTTTATTTCTTTAAAAAAATAATATAATCTTAAAATTTAATTACATAGCAGATGATAAGATTATTTCGTTTTAAATGTATAGATTTATTGGTAAATTAAGAAAAAGAACAAAAATGATTCACTTTTGCATGGAATTATTTTTTACCGGCGTTTTTCACACTCGGGAAAAACGTTCTTCAATATGGGCAAAATTGCTTCCCGCATGAAGGTCTCTCGAGCTTTATCATCTTCATACATGGCTCTTTATTGCCGATTTGCGAACGTAAGGTAACGAGAATTCTTATCACGATTCCCATGACTATCCTGAAATTGCAACACGGTTTCAAAATCAGAACTGTCACGCGTGACGGTGGTTGCTACGTCCGGCAACAAAGCGGTTAGTTAGCATGTAAAATATAGAACATCGGAGATAATTGCAAAGCTGTCTTTCAAAGACATCCACTCCGCCCTAGGATTTTCTCAATCAAGAAGAAGAGAGAAAATGCGGATGGCAGGTTTATCGGATTTTACAAACAAAAAGAAAGAAGCATGGCTTTGCGTTAAAATCATCTCAGTCGAGAAGAAAGAATGAAAAATTTAATAGTACTATAAATTACTCTTTGCAGATACATTAGCTGAAATTCACTTCTGAGTTTTGTGCTGTGTCATTTTAAGATATCATCATTTTAAGATATACAACTAGATTTTATAAATGTTCCCTACTAATGAAAATGTGTTACGATGTTTCCGCTGTTTAATATCGCGTTAAAGTAAAAAGCACGCTGTGCAAACGCGCTCGCGCGTGTTTGAAAATAACGTCGAGTAATTTACACGATGTCAATTATCGGGAATTCTCGTCAATATATAAATAGCATCCTCCGGTTGCTAATTTTTATCGCGTTAATATTGAAACCCATGATTAATGGAGCGTGATGTGAAGGCGTTGCACGTTGTAGACTTCATTATAATATAAGTCGATAAGGGGAAAGTAGGTTACTGCCCCGGAGCAAATTCGAAATATCATAGAAAAAGCAAACACTATTTTTCATGATTATACAATGCACCCATTATTTTAAGAGTTTTTCTAATCCATTGTATTCGTTGGAAAAAAAACTAGGTTGTATTGCAGCGCAATAACAAACCCGAAAGTCCAGTAAATTAGAGCGTGCATTGGAGTACATGATCTGGATGCAGATATGTTTTATAGTGAAGACCGAGGCCTCTATTTTTAGAATAAAACCTGTCCCTCTTTGATGGTTTTCATAATAGCGGCAATGGGTTCACATAACTTTTTGAATTTTCACGAGCACCTACAGTGCAGAGGTCCTCGCATTTGTTTCGCAGGGAAAAAGAATAGGTTGATATAATAAAAGATCCATGTGAATTAGAATATACGTTGAATTATATTTATCAAACGAACAGATACGCTCTATGAAATACATAAAGCGCATGCATGTCGTGTATAAAAATATTCGCGTGTATCGAGAAAAATATCAAGCAATTCATGTCAAGCCGATCCTTTTAACAAAACAACTGTCACCGACAGCGTTACATGTATTTTCCTCTCTCTCTCTCTCTCTCTCTCTCTCTCTCTCTCGCACACAACTGTGTCTTCTTTAATTTATCGATTAAGGGATAAAAATAGCTATCGTTAGTATTTTTTAATATATACTGTACTAAATATCTGAATTAAAATGTATAAGCTCTAATTTTACAGTATCTATACCTTAGTAAAAGATAATTTTTTAATCTTTTAATTTTTGCATAATGCCTGGAAATTAACCAGTTAGTTCTCGATTTTTTCTTTGATTTTTTTGTCACACTTTCAAATATATTTGATAATTCATCTCTCTCTTCTATCCGTGTTGAATCAACTCGTTACATATCCATACATTTCATTTAACTGATTTAAAAATTTCTTGCTTCATGTTCGATCATAAAATTCTTCTTTTATCTCTAATAGAGTTTGTCAGAATTATATCGTGATTTTATATTTGCTTTATATTATTACTTCTTTTCTATCTAACTCTCTTTACATTTTTTAACTATTTATATACAATTTATGTTGCAAATGTTTTTTTTTGTAATATTTTCTGCTGATTATTTATATTAATCTATTTATCAATCATGTTATATTGAATATATTACTCAAGTTAAAAATCAAATCGGCATTTAACTGCAGTCTCGTTTTTTATCTGTAATTAATATCTTCATTTATACTGTATTTGTACATATGTATATTTAATATATCTCTTTATTTGCATTCAGTAAAGTTATTATTATAATCATTATTATAATTATTACAATAATAATTATAGTTACAATTATAATTATTAATTAATATGTTCTGAACAGATTTCCTCTGCTGCTGCGTTTGCAATCTGGCATTACTTGTTATTTAATACGAAAATCTTATTACCAGTTAATAAGATACTTGGACAAATTATCAATGTTCTATTTGTAGAACCATAAATTTTGCACGATTGTATTGAGGTATTTTTGATATTTCATCTGATTTTATGTACAGAGTGAGGCATCTAAAACAGGCCATCTCAATAATTCGCTTGCTTTTAAAAATAGAAAGAAAAGTTTCAAACAAAAGTTGCATGGTTTTAAAGGAGACATAATTTAGTCGTGTTTTTCTTCTAAGTGGAGATGCCAAAAAGATATGAAAGTCATCTCCATTTTGTAAAATAAAATTGAATGATTTTTTTACATATAACATAACTTATGATTTTGTACATAATTGATAAAAACAAGCGAGTTATTTAGATGGCTTGTTTTAAAATGCCTTATTCCGTATATTGTGGTGACTCAATCGTTCCTTTAAAATAACGCGCGTCAAGATTTAAGTTTCTCTATTAAAGAATCGTCTAAGCAGTGTCATAGCTATCACTAATTACTAAAATTCAGTAATATACCACTAAACGTGTATAATCTTAAAAAACTATTTAAAAATATATATATATAAGTACATGTGAAGAGAGAAGAACGTGGAAAATATGTATAAATAGACGATGGGAATGGATTAAAACAAGTAATTACAAGAGTATATTTGCGCGATTTGCACATTGATAATTCTAACTTTCTTATATCCTTTATAATACCGATTGATATTGAGTCTACGATATCCATTGCGTTCTGTAATCTTGCGAGCTTGATTATATCTGTACTGATCAGTCTTTGCTTTTTTACGTTTCTCCTATCAATGCGGTAATCATATGGAAAGCAATGCAACCTTATACAGCATCATGTTCGCAGTCAAAGCTTTGTGAATAAGAATTAGCAACATATTTTTCATATTTTGAAGTACTCGATTTATTGGAAAATATCGAGATTCCTGAAGTTTATCTCTGATTAGATATTATCGACTTTTGCCATTTATCTCTTCTAGGAAATATTAATTCTTGCTAAAAGGTATCTATATTGAATATATCTTTTACATTTTTCTTCACTACATAATTCAATACTTAGTGGAGAATAACGTTTCTCACCACTGCAACTTCTCTGTTATCTGCTCTTAGTATCTCTATTGTACTCTCAGATCGTTGGCGCGATTGTTAGAGCGAACCGACTTAAGCACAATTGATTTTTGTATAACGTGGGCGTGTCGCGCTTTTCGCATTCGTCTTGAAAGAAACGGATTTCATAGGATTGCGTGTAAATGACGAGCCGCATTTTCAGGAGAATCCGATTCACCGACCTTATAGTAGTATATTCTCATTCGTCAAAGTGTATGAGTAATGAACTAGATAGATTAAGATTAAATTGCACCGAATAGAATGCTATATTAACCATGATGAATTGAGATATTTTGAGATCAAAGGGAGCACGCTATATCCATCAGAATTGATTTCATATGTAGGTAATCCCTCAATAGATTGTTCGACTCATTCAACTTAATCCTTCTATACGTTATAGATTATTCAATCTTTTCACTTTTGAATGATTAATAATATGCAAAATGTTCAATTTACATTTACGCACAGTTCTTCAAAATTTGTCCATAAATAAGATATTTATTTGTATTTAATTCTCAATCAATTTTCATTTAACATTGTTTATTTATGTCGCTTGAAAACGTTTTTCTATAACACATTCTAATTATTGCGATTAATGGATGTTTTCCATCTAATAACAAGTTTAATAATACAAACGTCGTTATATCCTTCTTGGCATTTTATGAGTAACAAAGATGGAACGATAATACTTATTTCGATTTGTATCATCAAATATAATAGAAAGCACTCGATATTACCTCATATATGTACCTCGACGGTCAAATTAATAAGATGCCGATACGGAACGAAGGAAATTCACGTTCGAATCTCAGCTGAGGTGATATTTTTTGCAATAAATTTTCTACAGTGTTTTAAAAACAGAAAAATTAAGTTATTTAATTTACGCCAATTTAATTTACGCAATTATGATATTACATAATCCAGTTTTAATTTAGGACTGTATTTCAAGACCGGCAAATAGTCGGTGCGCAATTTCGTTTGAACTAGAAATTGTAAAATTTACACAAAAATTGTTATAGACCTTAATTGAATATAGCCTTTTTTTTTGTTATTAAATAAGATATTAAAATATTCTAATAATAAATACTTTGACAAAATTTGAAAGATAATCTCTCAACCGTAAAACTTGTCAATAATCTGTTGACAAAATTGTATGTGCGTCAAGTTTTTCTTTCTCTATATTTTTACTACATCATTCACCTTGCATTTTTCAAACAACTTGTTGACACTTATGCAAATGTTGTGGCCGTGTGCACGGCGATGCATGCAAGTTTTGTGCTTTGTCATTCTGCAGCAAAAGTTGCAGAGTCGGTGAAATAACCGTTATACAGATCAAGTATGACAGACTGCTGGACACTGGGATTTCATACCAGTATTCGACGCTGACAATAAAGTTTTAAACATTGTTCCAGATTTTAAGTATCGCTCGAGTTCTTCGTCTAAGAATCTGCGATATTTATAAACTGCGGAATAATAACAACGGCAGGAGCGACGTATTTCATGTTTCTAGAAATATTTTTCGGGAAAATAATTCCTCGTTGTGGCGGAAACACTGTGGAAATTCCCCACCGATACCCAGTTACAAGTGAATTTTTCAGAGTTCACGCGCGACGTGTTGCTTTCGTCGTCGTTGAACGGGAAGAAGTATTATTGCGTCGTTCCGTATCGCACCGCATTCTCGGGTCAACGAATTTTTCAAATTACCGTCGTAACGTACTGCTTTCGGCCGACGAGAGTCGGTCGGAGACGAGAGTCGGTCGGAAGCAAACAAACATATCTTTTTTTTTTCCGGTACCTTTACTGGAGGATTCTCTCGTCGTGCGCGGCGATGAGTGCACGCGTGACGAACGGCGAACGAAAAAGATTTCGCTCGGTGCATCCGCGCGTTATGTAAAAAGGGAAGCGAATGAAAATAAAAAATGCTCCCACAGTGTGTTTTATCATATACGGTTGGCATCGTGCCACGACCTCACGCTGCGATATTTGTTAGTTTCCGTCTCGTTAGGCGGAAAATCTATTTCTTTACGTCGGTATTGTGAAAATGCGAGTTGCATCAGCGTGCATCGAAACGTGGCCACGCTCGCGGTCCACCACATACGACGAGAGCGTTTAGGATTATCTGTTTTCCCTTTTCTTCTCTCTCCCTTTCTATTCCCTTCCTTTTTTTTTCCTTGCTTCGATCGAGGACCGCAAGCCATTTGGATTTTAATCGAAAAGCCGGGATTTATGCTATTGTACTACGATCACGATTGTTCGCGCGCGAATTCTATTATCCACGCACGCGATAATACACACCAAATATAGCGGTTCCATTGTGCTAGCGCTGCACAAGCATGATAATAAAAGAAATTATCGTTGTCGCGATCGCTCTGCCATTGCAAAATTAATTGGCACAATCGCCATCTAAGGTGCTCCAAATAAAGTGCTGATATTTGTTTGCGTGTATAATATACAGTCGAATATTTTATATTTTTAAATAAGAATTGATACGATTTTCACATTGAAAATTTAACACGCAGTTCTTACCTATTTTATACGTTATTTAAGCGTTATAAATATTAAATAGTTGGTAAAATAAAATCTTTTTAGAACTTTAGGATTAATCTATATTTATAAAGTAAAATGTTGGACGAAATTAAATAATTATTTGTATATAATTGACTTATATAATTTAAGAATTATTCCCGAGTTTTATGTTTATATAATTTATCGTGAGATAAATTAAATTAAAGACTTTTACATGTTGTAAAAATATAATTACGGGGTAGTCACTTGATTCTTTTTACGTAAATAATTATCTGCGATGTTTTTATATCCCAATTAAAATTATTTTTACTGACAGTATGTTGTATATTATTGATTGTTTTTCTATTTATTAATATTTGAAAACATTATGAATACGAATTTAATGACTTTAATTACAATTTTCTGAAAAAATATTATTAATCACTGAACATATATTAAACGGAATATAAGTACATGAAATAGTTTATTATGACAATATTTCTAAAAAATAAAGAGTGAGTGAAAAATGTCATATTCGGCCAAGGCGGTTCTTCGTGTCTAATAATATTTCTTGTGAATTTATACAATTTTTAGTTCAAGCCAACTGTGCGCTGATAATTTATTGATCTCGAAACAGCCCTAAACCGAAGCTCGAATAGTAATATCACAATTGAATTGGCAAACAATTTAATAATATTGATGATCATAGACATCTTAATAATCTGCTGCTATTATCTTAAAATCTGTAAATAATTTTATTTTACGAAAAATATTACCTCGGTGACCGGTCATAATCATAAAAAAAAATAAAGATTCTAAACATAATGTTTTTTATTGCGGATTTTCGATGGAATTGCATATTTAAAAATTCGTAGAACATAATTATTAAAAAAGAAAAAAAAACAATATCGAAACAATATCGATATTTTACTGCAATTTTTTCGCCGTTGGGGTGTAAAAATATCCCACTATCCCCAGGTTAATTAAAAATTATTTAAACACGTATTTGTTCGTAATGCATAAATCTAGCACAGAAACTTCATCTTTTATGTTCATCTTTTATGAAAATTGGGGATTAAAATCACTGTAATTGTATCGTATGCTGTATTTTTTTTTAAGGTTTATCATCACTTTTCATCGCATCTCCACGCACCATAATTGGTTTTTACCTTGCTAGTGAAAATTTATAATGAGATACTAACGGATTACATCGAGCGCATTCAGATCTTCAATCAAGCGAGCGAGATAATCTACGCGTCGAAATTCGTAATGATATGCGACCTGGCAGAGTTACCATAAGCGCGTAATTGAATTTTCTGCCACCTACTCCGTTGTTAAATTATCTCTCTTTCGACGTGCAAACGTAACATCACAGCGTGGTGACGGACGAAATAAAATCGCGGTAAAATCATATCATTTTCACATCAGCGTAGGCATTCGACGATGAAACATGACTGCAGTGTCCGCAGATCTTCCAATTTTTGCACAATAATGTATTATATGTATACGCTTTGAATTCAACAGCAAAATCTATATAGGTCTCCGTTTTTACGAATTAAAAACTGCGGATACGATCAACATGTTTATCGCAATATGTTTATATTGATTTGTATAAATCTGTCCGGAACATTACATATATTAATATTTGAGATTTTTGAATTTATGTCGACACGAAAAAAACATGTGATATCACAGAAAACTCTTGGATATCATCGAATATCCCGCGATACTGTAAACTTCAGGCATGTGATAATTCAAGTGGATTGTACTAACAGCGCTCTCAGAGTTAGCTAATAGTTTGGTATTAGATGTTTACTTCGTTGACTTGCATCGCGCGGCGTTGCGTGCATCGCGCGTCCCAGCGTCCCCCAGCCGCGATGCGAGAGAATGGATTACCATTGTTTACGTGACACAGTATCAGAAATTACGTCGCAAAGTAAGGCAGGTTCTCACGATGCATAACTGCATGGCAAGTATAGCCTGCAGCTCGATACCTCCCGTTGCGTCCGGTTATTGTATCGCGTCGCGTCGCGTCGCGTCGCGTTCAAAACGTACGCAGTTCATAGTAAAGTGCATAGTGCATAGTGCATGCGGCGATATAATCCCCGAATGGAGATCGCTTCAGAGCACGCGGACCGCCGTACTCAAAGTGACGGCGAATACAACGAGAGGATAAGGGCTGGAGTGGAAAGGGAAGAGAGGAGAGAAAAAGCGGGAGAACGTGGAATTGGCGAGCGAGCCTCGCTGAATTATTATCGGTTATCAATTCGCGACGTCGCGCACGGCGGAAAAGGGATTTCCGCAGGTGGAACGCCGTCGGCCGCGCCGGTGCGATAGAATCGATGCGGTCGCGATCGGCTCGCTCGTGGACGTGGACTCGGCCGACGAAATCTTTTTATCCAGTTATTTTCGGCGATTCGATTCATCCGATTCATCCGTCATACGCCGTGCTCGCTCGATCGCGGTGCGTTCCGCTCCGCGCGCGCAATCAGTAGTCGCCGAGCTTTAACGACGTTATCGAGGAACCGTGATTGAAGTAATATTTGCTCGCCGGTTATTAGCAATTAGTCGGCATCGTGATTTCCCGACCGAACCGACTCCTCGAACCAGATATTCAGCCGCCCGGGAGGTGGGAAAAAAAATGCACGCACGTCGAAAAACTTCGGCATCGCTTTATCATTCTTACTTTCTATGTTACATCAGCGTCCTCAATTTTTCTCAAACCTGTCCAAGTTTACCTTTCAATAAGATAACGTTCCGTTTCATCGACATTCTTTGATCATTTCTATTTCTCAATACTGTTCTGTCTTGATAAAAGATATTGTTTTTTATGGTATCGATTACCTTATCATATCTTTTAATTCATATGGGTCTACTTTTCTGCATCTAATCTTTTTTTTTAATCTAATCTGAAACAAACTCAACTTCTTCCCCCAGCTGGTATACTGTCGAATGGCACCGTTACTTAAAACGAAGTGGATATTCGTGGCTATAGAATATAGACTCGTATTGAAATTTCGAGAGATGGCAGTTGTCTCTAATCTACAAAAGAAAGAGGAAGAAGGGAGCAAACGGTGGCAGCCGCATTGCTTTTAAAAGTTTTATCCAGTCATTTATACTGCTGCTCGACTCGCGACGTATCTTGTATGTATTTCCTTCGTCTGCCCCTACGGTATCGGTTCAGACATACGATCCTCGGAATCTAGCATAAATATTCCAAGCTGTGAGCCTCGGGTTTTCTCGCTGCCGATGAATCAGGTGGGATGGCGAGCTCTGACAGCACTTCAAAATAAATGTTTCTCAACCGTACTTCGAACCAGCGCGCCTCGTCTCTCTGATTGTCGGCTGCTGAATTATGGATTCGCGTCTGTCAAGAACTTATAGGAATAAATACCACAAATATCGGCGTTCTCCGCCACTCACTTGCCGATCTCGGCACAGATACAGGCCGTCGTGAAAGATTAAAGTCGAGAGCGATGCGCCCAGGCCGCTCGGCTCCCGTCGAAACCCCCGAGTTTCTCGAGGAAAATTTCCGAAGACGTTCATCTCTTATCAATCCCGTAAACGGGATATATCGTATTTTCCCAACACACGAGGGTGGATACGGCGAGCCGGAAGACCTCGCATGTTCACACGAGAATGAAACACGCGAGTTCGTGTTTTCACCCTGAAATTTAAGTGCCGCGTGTTGGAAGTTAGCGAAAAGTATGTCTCTTCTCCCATGGGCCGTATAAGAGTGCACGTTCCGTAACGGCGACCTGGACCACTTGGATCGAAATTGTGTAATTAATTCCGTCTAACACGCGAGTTGAATCCTTTTAACTTCCGCCTCGTTTACGCCTAGCTTATACATTCTTGTCGCAGCAAGTTCGTTTCTTCGTCGTCCCTTTACCACTCTTAAATCACTGGTTAGCACCAGTTTAATAACCGTCACGAGTTCGCTGCGATTGAGGAAGGGGAAAAATAGGATAATGTCGGATTTCCGCGAAAGCGTTCTTCGATTATTCATGCCTTGTCGGCGCCGTGCCGGCAAAGTACATACATGGCCGTGATAGTGTCGCTCTACTTGCGGATTCCTTGACCCGATATTCGACTGTCTTTTGATCGACTTCTGTAAATATTGTTATATAGTGGTTATTATTATAAGTCTTTTATCGTACTCTCGTGAAGCGCTCTTAGAATAGTGCAACATGGAACAGTATAAAGATTGTAAAAACATTCAAGTCTTCGCTATATTTAAGAATACAGGTCAATGCTCATAATGAGAAAAATTGAGAATAGCGTGATACGGTTAAAAATAAAAGTAATGCGATTGTTTATTGTCTGGAAAATAAAAACATTGACTAATCCACTTTTTTAAGAACTGCGGAAAATGTGTAAAATTGGAAAAATAAAATTTAATTTCTTTTAAAAAAGTATTTATATTCTTTTGACATCATTTTATTTTGTTTTATTACGCATCTATCATACTGGGTATTGTAACAAAATATTGCATAAAAATGAACATGTAACAGATATCAAAGACTATAAAAGTAACAAGCAAATATATATACATATATATATATATATATATATATATATGTATATTAATCCTTTAAAGATCATTTTATCATTAACATAACAGTTTTTCTTTATTGTTTTTATTAACAATAACTTGGATGTAAAGAATCTATCGATATTTACTATAAAAAAATATATACATATATGTATCTACGATAGTCTTCCTGCAGGATAGAAGAACTATATTTCAGTTCAATCTACATACATTTCCATATATTCACTTTTTAAATATAACTAATTTACACAGATTCTATCTCAGAATTTATCTCGAATTTATATTGAATTTAACTTTAAAGTGAATAATGCAAATTTAATATTCATTTCTAGGGGTTTAATAAAAAGTTATAGTCATTGACGGATTTAAAAATTTGTTAAGGGGAGTGGAGTCATTAATTCGCCGCAAGGGGAATTTTTGTCAAGGTCAAATATAAAAATGTAGAATATTATTTAAATTGTTACAGTGAAAAAGTATTATTTAAATGTTTAATTTATGGAATGTTTTAATTTAAATGTTTTAATTTATGTTTTAATTTATTTAAAATTATATGAACGCATAAGAAGAATAAAATATAATAATGAAATCTGTTTTTTATATTTAGAAGTTTCTAAATTAAAAAATATTTTTAGAATATCAAAATCGTGATTAAGCATTTCAGAAATATTAAAAATATAACATTTCATTATAAATATTTTTTAAAAAGGAGGCCATAGTCTCTACAGCCCCTTCCGTGAATCCGCTAATGAGCATAGCTCCGCAAAAGAAAAGAAACTTCAAGCATGCTACACTAATTATAATAATAGAATCGAAGAGATATGAACTAAATTTTGTTACATTTATTTAGATTGTGTTCTGATTATTTATATAAGCTCTTGCCTTATTCCATTTGTTTCGGTCATGTTTTCTCAAATTTTCATTATCCAAAGAGAAGTTCTAGCTGAAGAAGTCATAGTGTAGTTTCGTATCGATTAATCTACCAATCCCTTTACATGATTAATTCTCAAGTCGCACGGTATTATTGGCAGCCGTTCCCATTGCTCTAGCATTCGTGTTGTGCCACCCTCTCGAAGCGTCGCGTGCTGTCGCTCACACGCACCTGTCGCCCTATTTTATTCATACGAAAGTGCGATGTGAATCTATGCCGAGTAAGGCAAGAAGATGTGAGGAAGATATGTGTACGACATTCTGGATATCGAGATAAAGGGTATGGTGACACACGTAGCAGTCGACATTTCTATCGAAACATCAAAGTTGGTTCGTGACGAGCAAAAAGAGCTTTGTTAACCCCTCCTACTTCCCGCCACACCAGCATTTAGGTTTAATTAATTATGAAGAGTATCAGCGCGCTTGTTTTTCTCGAACTACAGTTTGATCGAGAGATGATATTCTTCCTTTATGAAAAATCAGAGTTAAAAGTTAGATATAATTTTTTTAAAAATAAATTTCTTTAAATTTATTGAAATTTATTCTTTATGAGCGAAGAGGAAAAATTAATACGAATATATAAAATACCGGAAAAATGGAATTATCAAAAATAGATTTTAATACAATATGATTTTAATATAATTTTATCTTCTCTACAATATAAAAGATGCTAAAGTGATTTAAGAATTATAAGAAATTGCCATCTTGTAAAAAATGTAAGAAAATCTCAGCACGCACATTTCTCATATTGAATTCTCCAACAAGGAACGCAGCAGCTGCCAAAGGAAACCTCCGTTCGAAACGTTTCGTTTCTCGCTGCAATCGTATTACGCATTTCACGTTAGAGCCGCAAATCGCTGCTATGTAAGGCCGGCACGGCGAACTCGCGAAACACCTGCGTAGATATGCGTGCATCGCGTGCCGACCTCTCGGTAGAACTCGGGCTTCTTTGTTACCCCTTCCTCTCTGGCTCTCTAGGAATCTCTCTGAGTCTTCTCCGCCCGTACACGCTTTCCTATTACGTGCATGCATCCACGCCTGAGATGTCAGCTTTGCCCGCCTTTACTGCAGCTTCACACTGTTGCAACTTCACACAATGCAGTGAGTTTTTCTCCGAGCATGCGGAAGTCGAGCTTTCGTAGATTTCCGCACGCACTGATTCCCCTTGCTTGCGCTTTCGCCACAGCGCAACGCGGCAAAAATAGTAAAAAATAGTCTCAGCTCTCAGATTTGTTCGATTCTCTACTAGAATATTCTGACGTTGTAAAAGGATATTCGTGCTTTCGCGTAGTTCAATATCTCTCGAGCATCATCTGCGATGGGCAGGAATTATTTCGAATGAACCCAACAATTGCACATCGAATATAATTCCAAATTTAGAGAGATTTTATATGATATAATTACAATTACGAAAATTAATTGTAATGAAACTGTAAAATTTTAATATCGATAAATTTTCAATGAAAATTTTTATATTATATATATATATTTGTAGCAAAATTATTAAATTTTAAAAATTAGAATAATAAAGTTTTAATTTAATAAATGAAATACGAACATTCCAAAAATTCCAAAATATTAAGCATAAGAGCGACCACTTTATCGTTATTTATTTTTGTTATATACTTTATCGGTGTATGCCAGGGGTGGTCAATCTTTTTGTCTGACATACTGGAGGTTCAAAATCTTTGACGTGCTACTCTGTATAGAATTAAGAAAAAAAAAGGTGATAGTGGTCTTGTTTACATTTTCTCCTTTTGCATTAAAAGCAACGACTTTTTCTGTTTAACAAAATTCGTTTTACTATGTTCTGTTTTATAATCGTTTTAAAGTAAAAAATAGTTTAGCACGAAAACAAACATAACGAACGTAGTCAGAGAATGTAAGTGTAAAGAATAGATTTTATTAGAGTACAGTTGCTCTTTTGCTGTGTTATATTTTTACTTTTAAATTTTTCTCTGACAACGTATGTTTCTTTAAATATGTTAATGAGAATATCTTTGCGTGCCATTATATAAGTCACCATTATACAAGAATAATAAATTCTACATTATATTTCTACAATAAAAATCTAGATTAGGGATGACCGCGACATATGTCACTATATAAGTGGCACGCATGTCGCGGCCATCTAGATTTTTATTATAGAAATAGAATGTAGAATTTACTATTCTTGTACAATGGTGACTTTCTTTAGTAAAATTATTATTTGTGCTTCTAAAACGTAAACAAATTTATTGCGATTGCAAAAATTAATTATTCTCCATTAATCGGAAGTAATTAAGCAGAAAATAACCAGCATGCCATTATAATAAATTGGAGAACTTGTTATATAAAATATTTAATTTTGAACGTGTTACTCGTTCACGTGTTGCTCTCATGTCGTCATGCACTTCACTGCAGTCCTGAGGACATTTCGTGTATTTTGTCGATCTGGGATGAATTGACATGTGTCAATTCGTCGCATGTGCGACGTCGTTGAATGCTCCATCGAGTATTTAAAGATGTTCGAGTGGATGAATTAAATGTGTCTTTGTATGTGGAGCTCTTGGATTCTATTGCGTACGGAAGTGTCAAGCTGTTCTGTTTGCTGCAACTTCAATAAATACCAATCACTCTTTCGGTAAATAACGCGTTACAAATAGTTCTCTGCAAGCTCTAATGCTTTTTCGGGGACTACAGTGCTAACACGCAAAAATCGTAACGTTTCGAGAATCATTCGATTAAACAAAGCAATGTACCTAAATTAAATTTGAATAAAATCCATTTAATCAAATGTAATAAATAAAGGAACACATAAAAAGCTAAAAGTTTAAGTACTGAACAATGTTCCTAAAAATAATGTAAATTTATATAAATACATAAACGTTTCGATTATATATGTGGTTATCTTCCGTGTCAGTATAATTTTAAATCATATTTTAACAATATTAATTACATCTAATTTGGAGCATCTAATTAAAATATAAGTTTATGTTAAAACGCATAATTTGAGTGTTTGATTTAAGTGATGAATTTGTGTTTAATTTATTTATGAATGTAAGGTATTATTGTCTAATTTATTTAATTAAAAATGAGGAGAAATTCTAAACTTTTCGTTATTCATGTGAGATCCGGAACATCCAATTTTATATTATAAATTCGTTAAATATATGAATGTTATTTATACATTATTATATTTAATGCAAATTGTTTAACAAATATACAAGTTTTAACATTTATTTTTATCTAAAGAATGTACAGAATATTATCAATATTTATTATAAATTATCAAAGAGAACATGAAAGAGATATAATGTTGCGTTGTTAGAAATGTCCCACGCGAATATATATTATATTTTCAGAAAATCACGCGAATAACGTAAGGTTAATTTATAGATTTGAGAATTGTTCAAGTATAGTTATCTTTATGGAAAAAATTATTTTGCCAAGTATCTAAAAATCTAGTTATGAATATAGATTTGAAAATAATTTTATTGGATTATCACAAAAATAATTATGAGAGATATTTAAGGCTGGTTACTAAAATATCAAAATTTTTTGTAGCATTGCTTATCATATCTGAATTTCCTACATAATTATTTTAATGGTTCAAAAAAATTATTTTCAAATCTGTATATAGGTAAATTTTTAGATACTTCAATAAAATAATACACACACACACACACACACACACACATTCTTTCTGTTTATATCAGTTTTATCTAAAAAGATTGTATGATTTAATTGAATGAAATAAGCGATACCGATGATAATTCTATCGTAAAAATATTTTTATCGAAGGATAATACTAACTTTGGTGTGATGTATCTTTCAGTCTTTCTTGAAGCACATCAAAATGTATATAAAAAAGGTGCACAGTAGACATGAAAACTTTCTCCTGAACGTAAGATGGGGGGAAAAATAAGACGAACTGAGAACTCTGAGTGGGTTTCCGGAAACGAATATACGCGTCCTGATTCATGCGCCAGCGATTTGAAACTAGTTCATGGCGAAAAAGGAGAAACTCCGTTCTTTCTCTTACAAGAGCAAATATAATATAGCGTCGAAGCGAACGCTCAATTCTTGCTTTCGCGGATTTTATCGAAGATTTCATAATCTCGTTTGCTTTACTTATTGAAGTCTATCATGCATGTCACGTACGCTCGCATCATTGATCCCCCAATTCAATTCTCCACTTTGTGATACATTATTCGTTATTATTCCAACCGAAACATCCTTCCAATAGTTCTTTGATAATTTTACGACGTTGTCTCTTTACAATCGTTTCGTAACATGTTATTTCGTTAATATATAAATTGGTGCATTTACGAATTAATAAAGTCACATCGTAAAATATAAAGTCATAGGATATAGTAAGAATAAATTGTACATTTCTATGAAATTATTACTGCCGGTTTAGAAGGAGTGAATTGTTTAAATCATATCGTCTTTCTCTAAAATATCGAGAAAAAAAGATGCTAATGAAGTTGAAAAGAGATGCTGATATCGTTCCCTTACTTCAAAAGTGATACAATTAAAAAAATATATTTTTTTAGAAAATAAAAACAATGCTATTTTCAGTCAAAGTGGATCTTAGTTAGTGTATCTTATTTGATGAATATTATTTCAATTTTATAAACTGCGCGCCACTAGTAACAATAAAGACGTCATAGCTCAAAGAAACATATATAAATAATTATAAATCGAAATTAGACCAAGAAGAATGAAAGTTAATAGAAATAATCCTATTTTTGATTAAAAAAATAATAATTTCTGAATTATTATGAATGAGTTAAATAAATATTATCTTATCAATCATCAAAAAATAACTTAATTTTATTTAAAAAATTGCCAAAGTCGTCACAACTCAAAAAGGATGGCTTTTAAAAATGTCATTGAAATTATCACATCTCGAAATGATTTTTAAGGGTTGTAAACAAGGACCTGGATCGAATCGAAATCGGAACCGAAAACCATTTCGGAACCTTTTTTTTAGTGAACCGAAACCGAAACCGTACTCAAACTTTTTGTGTAGTTTATAATATCGAAACTGTAATCAAACTGATGAAATTTTATAGTTCTTTTCGGTTCTTTTTTCAATTCTTAATTTTTAATTTTTATCCTTGTTCTTAATCTTGCTCTGCTCGTTCCTTCATTCAAATCACCAATTCAATCCAGTATTACCATTGCCAGCTCTCTTAATAATCAGAATGTAAATACCTCCAACACCTCATATGATATAAGAAATCTGGCGGGATCGCAAGACATATTTAATATAAATTTTTTTTAAGATACTAGCAATTTTTTTTAAGATACTTTTTTTTATTTAGATCTTCCTCACCAACAGGTTGCAAGAATTTATTCTAAGTGAAATTTAAAAATAGGAGCGACCGGGGCTAATAGACTCATTTTTCAGTTTCGAATTTTTACAGACAAAATTAAGAAACTTATCAAAAAAATGAATTCTATACCAGTTACTACATACATTTGACTACTTAATAATATTTTAATAATAAATTGGAAACTGATAACTAATACGAAAAAAATGCATTTTTCTAATGCATTCTCCATCTGATTCAACTAGCCCCGGGACCGGGATAATTCGATTAAGATTATTAAAATAGAGATTAATGTATTTTAAGCTACATCTTTGGTTACATATTAATAAAACTTTTATAAAAATATATTTTAAACACAAACATTCGCTTCGCAGGGCGAACAATACTTCTTTTTGCAAAATTTGTTCATTTCGTGCAAAAACACGTCGAGTAAGCCTAGTTTTCGAGATTGGACATGAGGGAACTAAACTTATAACATTTACCACTGAGGAAAATCTCTTTAAAGGAATAAAATTTTGAGTAAGTATTATAAGAATCGTCACTAAATGAGTCATACAGTTCCATGCTGTGATTAGTCTACTATCCCCATCCATTCATTTTTTAAAAACATTAACAATATACGATAACAGAGGCACATAAACAAAAAAAATCTATTGGACTTTATTAAGTAAGAACTACACTTACTATCTAAGTAGAAATCAAATATCTCAGACAATCATATATGATAGTAAAACAAAAACTTTAAGAATAAAAATATTTACTTGGGTGTACGAATTTTTAAAATTGTGGCATAACTTCTATCATAGATGTGTTCGCAACAAGATGTTACAGCAGTTTACGCATGTTTCGCGTGTTTTGTTTTTAATGTAACCTCGATTATTCTACTTACCCCTACATTCAACACCCCGGTCTCCCCTATAATTGGATCTTAAATGCTTGTATGATTTTTGCGTGAATTTATATACTACGTATGTAGTCCCCAGAAACACGCAACGAAATGATTTTTCTTTGAAAATGCTAACTCTACTAAACTATCGCAGTATTATCACGAGTTAAATTGACGACTAGCAATTTAACAAATATTTGATGCAATTCGCATCTTCGAAACGATCTTAATAATGTTGATTATCATATTAAAATCTGTAAATAATTAATTCTTATTGCGAAAAATATTACCTCGGCCGGGAGTCGAACCTGGATTTCTTCCGTGCGATATTTTTCGCAATAAGAATTAAATATTTACAGATTTTCATTTCGGCGGGTGTTTCTGGGGACTATATACATAGCATATAAATTCACGCAAGAATCATACAAGCATTTAAAATCCAGTTAGACCGTGTAAGGCTTTGATTTCTATAGTTCGTGTTATCACATATACGATCCTATAATATGTTATAATGTTTACGTAATGTTTATTCAGAATCAAATCACGCCTCTTTCCGACTAGGCTTTCTAGATTGAACGGGTGAACACTCGCGCCCCCCCCTCTCCTTCTCCTCTTCCTTCTCCTCCCCCCTCCCCCTCCCCCTTCTTCTTTTCAATAGAACAAATTTAAAGAATAAATAAAATAAAGCAAGTAGAACCGAAAAAAACCGTAATTTTTACGATTTCAGTTTTTTTTATTAGTAAAAAAAAACCGAAATTGAAACCGGAACATTTATTTGATATTTTATTAAACCGGAACCGGAACCGAATCGAAAAAACCTTTCGGTCCGGATCCCTGGTTGTGAAACAAAAATAATATTTGATCATGTTAAGAATATATTCTCTTTACGAATATTATTTAATCAATAATTTTTTATCTAAAAAATAGTTTTTTTTTTCATTTCTAGAAAACTTAATTTTTTGAATTGTGTTATTTATGAAGTAAGAGAGCGATTTAATTCTTTTTATGGAAGATACACAGATATTAAGATAGACTGTAGACTGTGTGAATGCACAGTCTATCTATTACGTTTATAGAACATCGCGCAATGAGTTGGAAAGTAACATAATGGAAAATTAATAATCCGCTAACAGCATAATGATAATGGATGACAATACCGTGACAAAACGAATGTTGCAAACGTTAAGATGCTCCTACACGATCAATAATACTGAATCAATAATATTGAATGAGTAATATTGACAGTACACATCAATATTTTTAGTATTATTATAACCTTACATAGTATTATTGACAGTATATTTCTTTAGTTTTACATACAATATCTATTATAGATACTGTGACACAACCTGTGACATGGATCCTATAATAAAGCGATACTGATGCTCGAGAATCTAGATTCACTGTCAGTATGCTATGTCAATTCAATATTAACCACATATGATCAATAATATTGCCACCATTTGTTAATACTCACAGTATGAATGACCGTGGAAGATCACCTTTATATATTGCTGGTGTCATATTTCGATGACATTCGGGAATCCTCGATTATCCTTAGGGAATGAATGGTTTTTCGATATACTTACGAATCACCAACGTTTTCCAGAATAACATGAAAGACGTGACATGCTGAGAGCAGCATGGAGCGGAGCTGCGCCTGCGGGAAAAATAGCATATTCGATTCTCGTTTTGATCCTTGTAGCAATCAGCGACGAAATATTTTTTAGGATACACAGCCGCGTTGAAATTTCACGTCCTCTTGCAATATTATGAAAACTCGTTACTTTGACGTATAATAAAAAAGAAGTACGTTTCTGCTTTTGAGCATATCATACGAAGGTGCACGAAAGGAAATTATTATTTCATAAAGGCAGGATTTCAAAATTTTAAACTTATTTAATATTTGTTAATTCGATATTTAATTTAATAAAAAAATGTTATGCTTCGTCGCTATTTTTATAAAAAAGCTTAAGTGCACTTCATGATCTTCACGTACAATTTCGAAATGTAATAATGTTTATGATATAGTTCTGATTGCGAGAGGTTAAAATAGAAACCCTATCCGTGAAAACTGCTGAGAGCAGGAATCCCATTTGTATCTGGAGCATCACCTGGTGCCATCGTAAGCGGATAGAGGCACGAGTATCGCTTACGTGAAAGAGGGAGTTCGTCTGATTGCCTTGGTTGGACGAAACGTCTCCTAAGGGATATCGGATCGTCGTAGATACTAGGAGATTTAATCCAAATACTTCGAATACGTCGAAGTTTATATAAAGCGCGCGCACAGATGCCAGCTGCGAATAAAATCGTATAACTGAAGTAATTGTTATTATATGATAAATATTACATTTGTTAAGTATTACTTGTAGCAGTGAAAATATTAGTGTGCATACAAAATGTCCATATAATTACTCATACAGCGCAGATTTCTAAGAGATAGCCTAAAGAAAACATCTTTACATCCTAAAGACTTTCCTAGGACGTTTCTCAGATAAAATGTGCTGTGTAGATATCGCGTCTGCGCGTAAATACTTTATACGTATGTAATAAATTAAAAGTAGTCATGGAGATTAAAATCGAAAAATAGTCTCATATAGCAATATATTACAATCATTTTTGAATTAGAAGAAGTCAAAGTTGATCAAACAGAATTATATAAAATATTTGCTTTCAAACACAACAACATGTATATTGATTTATTATTTATTAGCGTCCGTATATTACTAACTTTGAAAGTAAACGAAGTAATTATAAAATAAAATCAACAATAAATTTTTATTGCTAATTTCATCTTTTGACTTTTGTAGATATTTCGTAAATATAGTAATTTGCTGATATTGCTAAGATTTTAATTTGCTTTATTTGTTATTTGCCAGTTAATTAAAATATTTTTTAATGAAAATTTATGTGATTAATAATTCTATTTAGATAAAATAATTAAATTGAAAAATGTTAATTTTAAATCTGAATAATAAAGTTTGCTTTTGTTTTGTGTAATGAAAACATATGGAAATTAATTTATTACAGTTATTCCAAATGTTTACATTCTCATAAAAGTGAAGCGTAATTTTAATAAATATAAAATGATTCATTACGTCTCATGCATTCATTTTTTAAATAATTTAATTTTATTCTCTTGATTTATTAAAATCACACATATATACACATATAAGAAAAATTCTTGGTTTATATTCAAATTATATTAAATCATATTATAAAATCATTTTATTGTTTTCAAGACACAAAGATTTGGCAGAAAGTAATATTAATTTATGTCTATGCAATAATATGATTATTCATTGAAATTAAAATTTTTTTAAATATTAAGAATGGAAAATTTACTTTTTATATATTAAATATGTCATAACAAAGCTTGATATTTTAGCCTTAGTATTTGTTATTACGATGTATACGGTGCACTATTTACACAATAGCTTACAAATTGTACATACTGCAAAGTCGTTGCGGTATATCATCCGTATGTCGACATTCGAGCGAGTAGGTATAGTATATGCTCGTTCCTTAAAATGCAATAGTTTTCTTTAAATAATTATTCTTCCGGACAATTAAATGCACTGTTATAAATGTATGGTAATTTCTAAGAATCGCGAAACAATTACTTATCGTAGTAAAAATAAGATTTTACTTGACATAGAAACCGATAGTAGGATTTAAATTGTTGTTTTACTGTGATTTTTTATGGATGACAGGTGTTGTTTTAAAGATATCTGAATATATATTGCATCGCGCTTTAAACTTTTCGTTTTTAAATTTAAATATATCTTGCCGACTGTTTCCCGATCGAGAGCCCATAGAGTAATATACACTACGTTACTATTATAAGTAATGTATACTGCACGTAAGCGCAGTTATGGGGTTGAGCGTGCAAACTCTACGCGATTGTACAACTTTGCCAACTATCAAAAAGTATTGTAACTTCCGCAATTTTATATCAAGATTCTCGATTCCAACAAATCTTCAATCTGATCAGAATATGTTACTAAAGTATTATAAAATAGTTATGATTTTAGTTTGAAACCACTAATTTAAAAAACAGAAAATTCGATTTTTAATATCCAATAAATATTTCAACATGATAAAATTTGATATGCAGTTTTACTTTTTGTTACGAGTTACGTTATACAAAAAAATATCGTCGCGCTATTATTCGGTAATATTGATACTCGATCGGTTAACGCGGTGCGAGTCGCTTCGTATATTGAATTATTGATATTATTTTTTTATTAATTATTAATAATCATTAACAATAATTAATTGATTTTTACAACTAACTGTATACATTTATCGCGTATTGTGTTTCAATAGGGATACCAATGCAATGACATACGATCGGAAAACCGTGATATATCATCGAATGTTTATTAATAATATTTCGTGTATTTTATCGGATTATGCATCGTGCGTCGTTAACGAGAAGTGTCATGCAAAATGTCATGCGATCATTCTGGTGTGACTAATGAGCGCTCGATCCTAATTAATTGTGTTTTGATGAGTGAATATGTAAATGTGTGAATTATGTATGAAAAGGAAACGTAAATCTGAGAAGCATCGAGCAAGAGCGGGACGTCATCAAGGGATCATGGGATAAGTTTAAACTCAATATAAATATTATATAATATATATAAAAGTAATGTATTCGTTCTTCAATATTTCAAGAAGCGTAATTATTTTTTGAAACGTTAAAAACTTTTTGGGCAAACATAATTATCGAACAAACTTGATAACATATTATTTTATGTATCCATTTATAACTGCTATTTTGAATTAATATCTATATTCTGCAAATTGCAATTGTAACATAATTATTCTCCATAACCATTGCATTAGTTAACACATTAATCTGGGAGTAATCATGATTTTGTTTTACGTAAACGATCACCTGAGGTGTTTTTATATCCCAATTAAAGTCGCTATTAATAATATATTGTATAGTATTGATTGTTTTCTGATTTTTTAGTATGAGAACGTTATATATGAATTTATTAATAATAGAGAATATTATATTGTATGTACATATCCATGTATGGATTTTTAATCTTAATTTTCTGAAAAAAGTAGATAAGTAAAAAATAAGTAAAATGAATATTATAAACAAAATAAATATATTAAAAGGCTCTTAAAAACGTATGTTTTATCTATTAAATGCAATAATGATATCGCATATATTACTAATTACAGATTTGAAAATTCCTTTTTAGAATTAATGTCTACGCACATTAACAATATTAACATTAGCGTGGAATTTATGCCGAGAATGACAATTTTTGAAATTGATATCTTCTTTATTATTTCTAAGTCTAACGTGACATCTAGAACTGTCAAACCGTGACAACATTTACTTTAAAAGCATATTTTTACTTTATTTACCTCTTACGATCATTTACTGATTGTTATTAGGTGTTGGAATTAATTCGTAGCGTTTTACAAGTGATGGGAAGTACTTTCATTAATGTATTTTTTAATGCTCATGTGAAATAAATAACATTCTTTCATTAAAAAACGCTACGAATTAATTCCAACACCTAATAAGTAAATAAGGTTAATTTTTGCCCTCGTTTACAAGCATTAAATCGATCTCATTATTTTGTTTTATCTAAATTCTCTATATATTACAAATGGCATACAACTTGAATGTGTTATTTCTTACTTGTGATTTCATAATGCCAATATGGTCATGGCGATTAGTCAGAAGCCTTAAGTATTAATATAAAGCAGATGTTGTTACATCAGTTGATAAACTAATAACAAAATCCATAAACTAATAACAAAATGTTATTTTCCAATTTTTTCGTTTTTATACATATAACGTTGGATTTCGTATGTTATTGTCTAAACATTAATTGTAGAAAAGGATTATAATTCCGTGTGTATAATCAACAAAAAGATTTTCTTATTGGAAAAATGTCAATTTTAATTCTAAAAAATAAAAATTTTAATTAATATAGCGTTTTTCATTGCGGGTTTTTGATGGAATTGCATATTTAAAGATTCATAAAGAATAATTATTGAAAAGAAAGAAAATATTCAAAATAATATTTTAAACAATTTATATTTTTTCGTCGTTGGGGTAAAAACACCCCAAGTGATTATACCAGGTGTTAATAATTTTCAAACTCCAACACGCTTTTTTATTTTAAATCTTTGTAATTCGTGGTCGTAATTAAAAATTTTAACCGCAATTGGTATTTAGAATAAAAAGAATTGTTCTTTACGAGAATCCAGTCTGTGATGAGATAGGATATCTAGGAAAAAAGATATAAAATGGAAAATGTAGGTAAAAAATTAATTGCCTTTATATATATATATATATCAACAAATTTTCAGTCAATGAATAATTTCACCTTTTTGATAAAATTATTATAAATCATTTAAACAATAATTGCATTGATTTATTCTATTAAGATAATAATATAAATTTATTAAGTAATTGAATTTGTCAGTAAAAAAAGATCGAAATATTTTTTATCTCTACTTTATCTTCCAGTTAAAAATAACGGATATATGAATGTTATGGATAGATATACTTAAATTTGTGTTTTGAAATTTTAATAATAAAAATTTTTTATTATTAAACTTGTAAACAATGCCTGTTATAGTACACAGCAATTGTTTAATGCTTTTAATAGGACAATAATAGCAACTAAAGCTCTACATCTAAAATATTAGAATGTCTTCTTTATTCGACAAATCGAACAAGAGTTTAGTTTTATCTTATCTTCTCTTTTATTATTAGATAATAAGCGATAAGTTACAAATTCTATTAGATTAAACAATTAACGTTTTAAGTTTGTTACATATATTATTGTATTGATATATTCTTTAAGACATAGATTAGCCAGTACAATGAACTATTACACTAAATGTCACTGCACTTCGAATAAGAACAATGATTATCAGTCAAAAATCATTACCTATTAACAGTGAATATTGATTACCTATATCGATTAAAAACGGTGTATACTTCTTAAACAAAATTCATTCAATGAAAAAAACTAAATCTATTACGTTTCTTTTTTATATACATCAAAATTTACGTTATTTAATACAATTATTATATATAGACAATAGACATAAATTGTCATATAGACAAAAATTATATTTACAACGATTATGCGATTACTGTATTTCACGAAATATTGTATTAATGCCCGTTTCCACCAATGCAGATTAATTTTAACCTCGGTTCAACTTACTCTTCGTCTTTTTTTAATTCTAAAAATTAGAAAAAGACGAAGAATAGAAGTCGAACCGAGATTAAAATTAATCTTCATTAGTGGAAATGGGCATAAGTGTGCTAAATCTTTGTTAAACTCAACATAAAAAATTATTATATCAAAATTTATACTTAGATTTATTCGTCGTTACAGTCATAGTACCTAACAAAAATATTATGTAATGGAAGTTCATCTTAGGAGATGTTATAAACTGCGAAACTTCGAAGGTCGGCTGCCATTTCGATCGTTTGTCATCTCTTATGTGTGTACTAGATGCGACTAAGATTCATATGTCTGGCAAGTTTTCGTGGTTAAGTTAGAATGGAGATGCGACAGTTCTCGCTAGTGTAGAAAAATCATATCGATAAGAAATATTTTTATATAACTGCATAAACCGAGAGGTAATATTATAGAGATAGTGGATGGGAAATTCATGCGATTCGCTGTTGTATCCGGTATTGGAATCATGCGGACTCCGTAATAGCACGAAAAAACGCGCTTTTCTAGGCTTCATACTGTATTTTGAATCCGTTAGCTACACGTCGGCGCAGTATCATCTCGGTGAAAAGAGAGCTTACTACAATTGCTTTAGGTAGCAGGCCGAGGCGTTTCTTAACGACTAAGCTATTTTCTTGAACGACGGCGAGAGTCGATTCGGATATTCTGGACAGTGAGATCCGATGTCGGAATGTTCGACTCCATTTTCAAACGAAATGTAATTCGATCTTCTTGCGAAAAAGCATGCGAGAAACGTTTAAATTTCAAATACTTTCAGGCGAAGAGTATAGATACGTTAACGCATGTATAATTCATGTTAATGTGACGTATTTACGATTGTCGACATAATTTTTGTGGCTATTAAATTAAATCTAAATGAGCCAAGTTGTAAAAATATGTGTTAGCGATCTTTTGAATTAAATCAAATTAATGTTATTTGTAATAAATTGTATTGTTTGAAAAAAATTACTTTTTTCTCTCCAAAGTGTTATAGTATAGCATATATCATGCGGCGAAGATTTTTTCGCACTGAATATGATACTGTTGACAGAATTCGTGTAGCACATCAAAATTTTGAATAAATTGAGGTGCACTTTTTTCCATCTTCAATATTTTTTTATAACAGAATAAAATCTGGTTTTTAAATAAAATTTATAGTATCTAGAAGTATAATTCAAAAGCTTTTAAATAAATTTTAGTTTGTGATCGTACGATTTTCATCAAATTATGGCTGTTTGAATTTTAAACTTTCTATATAGCAACACAACTCGATAAAAAAATCACTTTTTTTCGTATCATTCCAACAAACAAACTGGCGTTATATAAAAACGATTATAACGTTAAAAAGATCATTTTGACATCAAAATGACGGCAAATAACGTCAGTTAACACTTGAGACAGAATTGAGATGTTAAACAGTTATTATTTACGATAGATATTATCTTATAAATATATCGATTTTACATTTATGTCCCGTTAAATATTAAATCAATGCATACAATCTTCAGTAAGTTCAACTTCTTACCATTAGATATCGCATCGGCAAGAATAACGAACTAGTTGAAAGAAACAATTGACGCTAAGTAACCGATTAATTATTCGCGATGGTAATTAGACGCCGGTCCGTGTACTCCGTTGTCTTTAGGGGTGCAATTCAATTTATCGCGAATCAATATCCGCGGCGGATAGACTTAATGGCTTCCCACATTAATGCCGTCGGCCCGCCGGGTCAAGAGATCGGCGGCTATCTACAACACCACCGTCATAAACGTACGCTGACTCCGTGTCTTGCGCCAGAAACTTGCTCACCAGGCTTACTGCGGTCGGCGCGGCGGTAGCGGCTGGAAACGCTGCTGCATTGTAGAATCTTAATGGACTAACGACTTCCTTCAACCGGAACGACGCGCGCGTTTCGCCACACATGTACACACACACATATTATGCTGTGCTCCTAGCGTGCTGCTCTAAATTCGGATCGATGATCGCGATGACGACGCCGTGCCTTTCCAGAAACTGGCGCTTCGGATGACTGCGATCTATGACTGCGTGGCGGAACACATTAAGAGTGATACGTCGGAATTTCCTGTTCTACCGTAACTTTACATGAAGTTTATTGTTTGTCGGAAGTTTGCCTGGCGAAACGCGCGTCCACTGAATCGCGAAGTTAAGGCGATTAAATTTAATGCCGGGCCCGGTGTTTGTAAACGCGCAGAGGTTTGTACATACATATTGTTGTGCCAGGATTTCTATCCGACTAATTTTGAGCAGGTTCGAAGAAGAGAAGTTCAGAAAAGAAGAAAAAGAAAAGAAAGAGACTGAGTCGCTGTTTATTGTGCGCTTTGAAATAAGATCCACTTAGTAAACATTACGATTATATTTATAACAAGCAAAAGCTAATAGAGAACTCAACAAAGATATATATATATATATATCAGGATACAAAAATAAAAAGAAAATTAATTAAAAAATAATGTATAATAAAATAATGTAGAGATAATGAATAGAAACAGATAGAAATAATGAAGTAAAAAAGTGAGAAAGAGAAACAAAGAGGACGGGAGAGAGAGAGAGAGAATGTATGAGTGAATGAGTGAGAGTGATTCTGTATTTGAAACGGTTCCCACGATTTTGCACGAGATGAAATCGAGTATATCTCATCGAGTTGGTTTCTTCAGCAGATCCTTTGCTAGATTTTCCAATTGCTTTTGCCAGCGTGCGACCAAACGCACGGAGAAGGCAAACACAGATATCGATGTCCCTTAAAAGACAAACGATATCTTCGAACGATAAGGGAGCCAATCCGGACTCGACCGGAATTCGATGGTGGAATCCGAGCCCATTTCACCTTCCCGTCGAAGCGTAATCCGAAGTTCCCGAGTAGAGGTAGAGAGTACGGAAACTTTCGATCTCGAGTCATTGAAGTTCCGGTTGTGGCGCGGGTTTCTTCGAGATGGCTTTAAACTGCCGGGATCTGTTAACGACTAAACAGTTTACGACAGATACGCAGCCTGAATTGCACTCTACTTAGTATATTGCTATCATATATCTAATTATCATATTTGATAAAAAATAATGTTACGTATAATTATAATGTTTCATAAAAATTAAGTTTGATGAATGTCTGATGATTATCGATTTAATAATAATTGACTTGAATTTAATAATAATTGACGACGAAAGAAAATTTATAAAAGATTAGAAATTTTTGATAACAAAATGGTTTTAAATGGTGTCTTAATAATTCAACAGTTTTTTTCACAGGATTATCATTATATGAGTTATATTATTAGATACTAATAGTTGAGCAAAAAAAGCAGTTTTATAACTGTTATAAGATTCTTTAATATGATGGATTCTCTTGTTTCTTAGTTTCTCATTCATCTAATTATAAATGTATAAATTAATCATATTAAAGACTTTTATAACAGTTAGACTTTTATAATAAAGCTGCTTTTTCTACTAAACGTAGCTCTTGCACTGTCAAATTCATGATGTCAAATTATATTCAATTTAAATTATTTTTAATCATTTCCATAAGTTATTATTGTTCCTACTCAATATGTTGTTTATTTAATTAAAACAATGAAATCAATTTAACCCAAGAAATGTATTAAATTTTATTCAAATTTAGTTTAGTATTTATTAAGCATATGTTTACATGGACGTTGTTTATTCTGAAACTGAACAATTATCATATATCAAGGAATCATACAACAGTTGCAAGGATGCTTTTTCTGCTGAACATACATGCAACCATGGCATTGATAAAATTATAACTCGAATCAAATTATATTAGATTTGAGTTATTTTCTATGTATAGATCATTAATGCTCCTATTTAATGGCGTTAATTTAACTAAAACAATGAAGTTAAATAATTTAACTTAAGAAAAGTATTAAATGTGACTGAAAAATATATTATTTATTTATAAGTGCATACATACATAATAAAACGTTGTTTACTTTGAGAGTGAGCAATTCAATCGCAGAAATGGATTGATACATACAAGTTAAAAACTACTGCTACTTCTTACTATCGCTATAAAGTATAATTATCTTTCTGGAATGGAACACTAACTCGTAATTTGTAGGGAATGGAAAGTTACTTTTTAAAAGTAACTCGTTACAATTACCGTTGCTTGAGAAAGTAGTTTTTTGTTACATTTCCGTCACTTTTTTAAAATCAACGATTACCAATCACAGTGCACGAATCTAGAGACTTTCTAGTCTCAAGTGCTATAAGTGACTTGTGTCCAATCGTACCGTGTCCAATCGTGTACAAAATAACTATAAAATTTGTTACCGTTACTAAAAAAATGTAACTTCGTTACCGTTACAGTTACCAAAGAAAAAAAGTAACGCAGTTATCAATAAAGTTAACTTCAAGTTATCAAAAAGGTAACTTGTAACCGTAACTTCGTTATTGAACTGTAACGAGTTACTTTCATTCCCTGATAATTTGTTTCACGCGCATACTATAATACTTTTTTCATATAAACATTTTTAAGAGAAGTTATTATGCTTTTGAATGTGCATCTTGGAATTATACTTCTAAATCGTTACGTTCACATATCAGTGATGATCGAGAATGGCAACACGTCGCTTTTCTTTGCGATAATGTCGTCAGTCGTACGTTCTGACAGTCCTGCACGGAGAAAGGATATATGCGTCCTCGAGCCTATGCATTTAGAGTGCATGCACTCGGTGGAAACGTCGGTGGATGGACCATCCAGCGCTATTTTTCTCGTGTAGTCAACTGTCGAGTTGCATTTGCAGCTCGACGACTCTCGACTTTCACCGTCCCGGAAGAAGAGACACGCCGCGAAGTATATTTCGAAAATTTCGGAAAAACCTCTTCGCAGTACCCGGAAATCAAATCACTAGGGCGAGATGGAGTACGGTCGGATAACGAGGCCACGAGTTTCTCCTGGAGAAACGTTGTGCATGCACTCGCGAGAAAGCGACGATCGATAAGCAGGAGAAGAACGTGCAAAACGGTGGACGAGGTCGACGGCGCTCGACGGTGGAATCAGAGGGGAAGACAATGGAAAATCGCGGAGGAGAAGCGACGAAAATAAAAGTGTCGACGATAGGTAGGCTCTCCGAGTACTCAAAGTCGTTCTACCCTCCGGCCCTCATTCATTCGAGGGAATGTTTCATGGAAATTGCTTCCGCCGCCGACGCGTCTGCTCTTTACGCCCCGCGACGCTCTGGCCTGAATTTGCATCGTGACTTTATTTCGCGAGGAAGCGGCCCGTATCTCACGCTTTAACAAGCGGCCGCCGTTCTCTCCTTCGCTTCATCGCGACTAGGACCGATGAGGCTATTCGTGCCAGCGAGCGGACTGTAAAGCAGCCGGAATAATTCCCCGTGCAACTTCGTTAACGCGCGATCGCCCTTTCCATCCTCTAGCGATCGGCGAACTCCTTCCATGGCTTAATGACGCTTATTTATTCTTTATTGAAGCCGTGCCCCGTTGAGTTAAGATGAGGAAGACGACGACTGATATTACGGAAGCTTCACTTTTTATGACTCTCGGCACGGAACGCTTGTATTAATAGCATGCAACATTTTTCATGTTAATGCCTCTTCTTAGCTTTTTCAATATAGTATCTCTTTATCGCGAAGCAAAAAAAAAGTGTGTCCATAACAATGAAGTATGAAAAATTATACCCCTATCGCATACTAACTTGAATAATTTAAATTTAATAAAGATTTTCGAACGTGTTAAAATTATAAAAGATATAATTTTGTTTTAAATCATTAATCAAGAGTGCCAGAAATGGGATGAGTATCTACCTACGTTTTAATTCAACTTTGCTGTAAGCTGGGTTAACGATTTATATAGAGAAAATTCTTTAATCCAATATTTCGAGTGACTCATTTATATATATATATATATATATATATATACAGGGTGTCCCAAAAATTTTTGCGTAGATCGCTTTTGTATAGATAGAGCGGATTAAACTGAGTCGAAAAGTCTTCTATCATTTTGCAATTTTCGCAATAGTTAACAAGATATTAATTACTAAAAATTGCCAAATATTGGTCTTGAATAATTTTTTATTCAAATACTATCAACTTTACAGAAAAACTGAAAGAGACAAAAATTTATTTTCTTCTCATAGAACTCTTTCGTAAGAACTTTTTTAAAATTTTTTATCAACTTTTTAGTACTGCATTTTCTTATTTTTATCAACTTGAGAAAATACGGTATTAAAAAATTCTGAAAAAATTCTGAAAAAATTCTCAGAACTTTATGTTAACTATTGCGAAAATTACAAAATAGTAGAGGACTTTTCGACTCAGTTTAGTCCGCTTTATCTACATAAAAGCGATTGGCAAAAACTTTCAGGACACCCTGTATATGATTGATATGGGCATGTGTTTTTCCGCTTGTTATTCAGTCTTCTATTAATGAAATGACCACTCATTAATCGACGTGTCGCTGAACAAGAACGTATCATATAATTATCAGTAATCCGATGTAGATAGATGAATCATGTTTTAATAAAGCATACGCAATTAAATGGATACGGAGTTAGAATGTAACTGAACTACCATTTTGAATCATGTATCTCAAGTAATTTTAATATATATTGATGTAAAATCTATAAAATTGAATATTGAACCATTTTAATTTTATGTTTCAGTATGTAAGATCGATTACATTTGCATCATATTTAATAGCTCATAAACGAGAGATTTGAATTTATATAGTTCTGATTATAAAACTATATCGATTTGTAGAATAAGACACAGATTCACGAGACATTAGGAGTCAGCGCTAGTACTGATTTGCGTAAATATAAATCAATGATAAAAATATATATAAATAATTAAATAAATAAATAAAATCAAGATGACTCAAAACAGAGCCGAAACGTCCTAAAGTAATTAAATTTTATTTATTTATTTAATTATTTATATATATTTTTATCATTGATTTATATTTACGCAAATCAGTACTAGCGCTGACTCCTAATGTCTCGTGAATCTGTGTCTTATTCTACAAATCGATATAGTTTTATAATCAGAACTATATAAATTCAAATCTCTCGTTTATGAGCTATTAAATATGATGCAAATGTAATCGATCTTACATACTGAAACATAAAATTAAAATGGTTCAATATTCAATTTTATAGATTTTACATCAATATATATTAAAATTACTTGAGATACATGATTCAAAATGGTAGTTCAGTTACATTCTAACTCCGTATCCATTTAATTGCGTATGCTTTCTTATGATCAAATGTCATTTTTGTCATTTTTTTCTCATTCTTAAATCCGCCCTTTTTGAGTTGTGATAGTTTTGACGATTTTTTAAATAGAGTTAAATTAAGAATATTTTTGATAATTGATAGGGTAATATTTACTTAATTATTCCTAGTAATAACTCGAATATCATCGTCTTTTGAGTTGTCACTATGCCGTATGCAAATAAAAAAAAATTAAAAAATTAAAAATAACATCAGAGAAAATCAGACGACTACAATTGGCATTGAGAATCGTGCGTTGTCTTTTGTAATAAAAATTGTTTGCAATTTCTACGCTCGTGGCGTTTTGCAGCTGCAATCTGCACTGCGATTTCATAGCACGGAATGCCCGAGCGCTTTAACGAACTCACAGTGGAAGCAGGACGGCATAGATATCTTGAGCGAGGAAAGCATACCGCCGCCTCTCGTATGTATGTTGGAACTTCCCGTTGTTTCCCCAATGAGCCACCCGCTCGGTATTCGAGAGCGACGTGTGTAAGATGGAAACGGGCGGGACAATTAGGCGCGGCCGTGTTAGAACGGCGGGATGGTCTGTGCGCGCGTGTGCATGCTTGCGTGATTTCCGTTGATAACGCCGACGAAATTTCCCTTGTTGAGTACGCGCGTCATTTTCTCAAAAAGAAACAAGGCTTCGCTTTGTGCCGAAAGGCCGGCCTTTTGCCATATCCGTATATCTTCGTGTTGTATTTCTCTCGCTAATGAAGCTGTCTCGGGCGCATCGAAACTTCACTGCGCTGTTCTCGATTTTAACTTGTACTGCTTTAACTAATGGCTTCTTTTATCATCGCACGGTTCGAGACTGACCAAGACTTTGTGGTTGCGCTTCTTTGATCTTATGTGTGTGTGTGTGTGCGCGCGCGCGCGCGTGTGTGTGTGTGTGTGTGTGTGTGTGAAGAGTGGTCCTCTACGATTATAAAAAAAAATATAATTTTATTTTTTGTACAATAAGATGTTTGAGAATTGTATGTCTTGAAGTGTCTGATTTATCATTGACTCATATCACTGTATTCTGTATCATTTAAAGTCGGTTGTATCATCTTTTGATAAATTTTACCCGTGAGATAAGTGTGATAATTCGCGCATGTGATTGGGTAATCTTGTTACTTACCTAACAGGTAAAATTTACCAAAAGGTGGAACAACTGGCCTTTAGAGACATTATTAGGACTGTACAGTTGAAACATCTGGAGACACTGTAGTGTGTCGGCGCTAAGCTATGGCGCGAGATATGGACGTTTTGAATTAATTTAACACAAATTTTACATTTTGTAGACATTTCACACATTTCCCAAATTTTTGTGTTAATTTAACATAAGATAAATACATTAGAAAACACAAATATTGTATAAAAAATTATCACAAAGAATGTAACAGACATAATTTATAAGCAAATTGTGGAAGAATATCTTTCTTCAGTAAAATTGACATTTATAATACATAAATTTAACATTTTATCTTAGAATTTATTTTATAAAATGCATCATTTTTATGTTCTATTACTCATAAATTATATTATTTTCATATATTACGAAATCTTATAAATGCAAAAGAAAATATAAAAATGACAAAATTACATTATGTTAAATTAAATTTAAGTACTTTAAAAACAGGATTGGTAAAAATCATGTTTTAAACATATTTTAAATTATTTAAAACTTGCAATTATTTGAAATATCTTAATCGATGTTTTAACCTGCTTTAAATGATTTTTAAAAATACTGTTTAAATCATGTATGAAGCATTAAAAATATGTTTTAAAAAATTCAATGTTTTGTTTAAAAATAGAACATTTGTGCCAATTCTGGTTGAAAATTTGAAATAAAAATTTTAACAAGAATTGATTTTAACACAAATACAAAATATTTTTTACTATGCAGGCGTATATTAAAAAATATGTATCACTTAGTTTGTTATGTTTAATGTATTATGTTCAACATATTTCTAAAATTATCAACTCGATATCAAATAGCTGTATACTGATAAATTTCTTATCAGTATAATAAGATATGTGTATAATAAGCTACAGATACTGAAGAGAAGAAATTTCTCGATTAAAAATCGCGATAAATTAAACTCGATCTTGAAGTACAAAAGTAAGATTTTATTAAAATGTTTATTCAAAACTGTAAATTTTCATTCTAATGGAAAATATTCATTTGCAATTATAATTTATATATAAACAGCTCTTCTTCCTTAGCAGTTCTGCCATAATCACAATTGAAGAAGATATGCAAAAAATACCGATCCGTTCATACGGGGCCCACTTTTAATATGTTCGAAAATAGGTTTCGTTATATTGTCAGTAAAAAAAGTAAAATTAGCAACATTAAAAATTACTAATGCTGCGTTTCATATAGCCTATTATTAAATCAGTGGGTCAATCATGTAACTTCTTTTAATGGAAACGTGAAAAGTGAAAATTTTGTATATATATATATATATTATTCAATTTTTGAATGACCCAATATATACGAGGGTCATTTGAAAAATTTTGGGCCTCATGAAGATGACATTATTCAAAACCATTCTGGTACTACAAATATACAATCGTACATGTTTTGCAAAATACTTATGAAAATTGCAGCCATTTTGGACGCTCAGTTGTTGTTTGAGAATCATTTGTGTCAGTCAATGTCAATATTTTCATTTGATGAAAATCTGTGTCCTTCGGGCCTAATTTTGAATCTAGGAAACAGAAAAAAGTCATCGGAGATCTGAACAGTGGGTAGTTAATTAATTCGAACTGCAATTCGTAAATTTTTGATATGGCGATTGTCGATATTCGATGTTTTCTATTTTTATAAAAACACTGACATCGACTGGCACAAACGACTGTTAAATAACTGAGCGTCTACAATGGCTACAATTTTCACAGGTATCTTTCTTTAAAGTATGTACGATTGTAATATCAGAATGGTTTTGATGAGTAATGCCATCTTCATGTTGAGGCTTAAAACTTTTCAAATGACTCTCGTATGTATGTATTTATACATACTGTATATACATATATACATGCATAAAAATTTTCATTTCTTATGTTTCCCCTCTAGAGAAAAAGTTACATGAGCTGTGATGATAGATGATATCTAGCTGATTCTGGCAATCTCAAGTATAAGCATCCCATCCTGCAATAAATAACACATACACACACACACACACACACACACATATGTATATATATATATATTTTGATAATATATTATTCATATAAATATTAATATTGACAAATACTAATATTAATAATATATTATATATTATTTATTAATTTCGGATGGGTGAATATTATTTATATAAATATTAGTATTGGTAAAATATTAATATTAATATTATTTATTACAGAAGCGTAATACTTGAGAAAGCATCAGCTGATTTATTAATGGATGACGCGAAACGGAGCACTAGTAATTTACAATGCTGCCAATTTTATTCTTTTAAAGGACCATATACATAATATATAAATTCACATAAAATTATGCACAGGTTATATAAATAGACTGCTGACTCAATGCGATAGAAAGAGAATGAACCTGATTCCGAGCTTTCCTTGCTTTAGTTCCCATATGCGTATATATGCATCCTGTCTGTGAGTATTGTATGAATTTATCCATGTAATTTATACATGTGTGAGTGAGAGAATTCAAATATATCGCTGCCTAGCGCTGTCTTCAAAGATGGAGGCGAAGTTGATAGTCTACTTATAGAAGTCTATAGAATTACACAAGAGAGCATTTTATCTAACTAAATCATTAAAGGTATTTATTTCCTATTGGTTGTAAAAAATAAGTATATGTATAATGACATGATAGCGCACTCCCCGAATACATCAACCAACTCTACGAAAAACTATAGACTATTAGCGATCTTCTATTTAGTCTACTCTAAGAGAAAAATACGGCACAAAAGAAAGAAAAATTATGTTATATAAATATTTTATCGGCTCTCGATTCCATCAGTAATTGAAATTTTGAAATAAAAGTTTAATACAAATTTAACTATTTTTGCTCAATACTAATTATTTAAAAAAACTGTTCACGTGTGGAATTCCACTACAAAAAATTCTAACGTGTGAACTCCGCACACTCCGCAAAAGTTGGTGCCCATGCTTTATTACACTGTGTCATCTGTATATCCTACTGAAAAACACTCTGAGCATGTTTGAAATATGCGTTTCGTATGAATGGATATATCTTCCCGCTACATTTTTAGCGATATTCATAAGGTGCGTTCGAGGAGACATTGTTAGCGTTATTTGTGTCATGCTATCCTTGTTTTATCTAATAAACGATGAAGATAGAATGACATGAACATCGCTAATAGCATCTCCCCGAACGCATCTATAGTCGAATCTCATATTTAGAACCGTCTTAAGTACAGTCTTAAGCTGTCATGAATAATAAGAGACTATATTAGTATCTTAAGATTGTACTTAAGACGACCTTAAACTAAGAACCAACGATGAATATCGGCCTTTGATTGACATTGCCATTGTGCGTACATGCTAATTGAGCCAATCAAATTGATCTTGATGAAAGACGATGGTCTTTACCTAGAATTAATATGTATCGTTCTTAAATATTTTAAGATTATTTTAAAGAATACTTTAAGATACTAATAATGCAAGATTGGTTTATGACATCTTAAAACTGTACTTAAGACAATCTTAAATACGTATAAAAACCGAACTATGAATATCGATCTTTGTGTTCTAGGGACACTAATACGAGTTAGTGTACGAGTGCGTTTCTACTCGCATCGCGTCATAAAAAAGAGGAAGACAGAGTATGTTAAGTGTACATAATTTTATTTTGATATTAGATTATGTGTTCGCTCATACAATGCGTCGATTTGCGAATGCGTTCAATGTTTGAATAAATATAACGCTACTCTTGAGCTTCTTTCAGTCTCCTCACGTCGTGATGTGATAGATGATGCGACGCATAACGTATTCATTGTCAGTGGAAACGCACTCTTACTTTGTGGCACTGAGAAGCGCTACCAATCTGTTCAGACGAACTGTTTTATGGCGCGATAAACAATCGTCACAAATCTGTACAGAATACATTTATAAAACTTTTCTTTAGCGCTACAAAAGGCCTCGTGAAAGAATCAATAAATTTTTTTAGGCGTCACAAAGTGATCCATGTACTAGTATCATTTTGTAATGCAACAAGCAAACATCGATGTTTATACCAATTGCTCTTCTACGGTTTTCGGTCGGATGCTCCGGCTTTTTGACTAAATCTCTGATTAATTGTCTGCATAAAATTTTAATTTTGCGTACGTCAATTTTCCTCTAATTTTTAAATATCTATAGGAAGATCAAATCTCTTCTTTTTTAGAGAACGTAAAAATAATTCAAATTTTAAATCGTTTGTTGAATGGTAATCGATCCTCGACAAGATTGTGATAATCTCTAGCAAAAGAGGACCAAGACCTAGAGAATGTACTACAAAAAAGTTTCAATTTCGTTTCAATATTAGTTATCGATTTCTGATATGAGAATCGTCGATCTCCAATAGAACATTATAATCGAAAGATGGCAATCATAGTTCTCATGATACGAGTCGGCGCTTGTATGAACTATGAACAAGTTGACACTTGCTTGTCGCGCTACGAAGTGGCCGTGTACCTGCGTTTTAACAGAGTCCTGGTTCCATAAAGCGCATGATACATATATGATTTATCATTCTATCTTGGTTGTTTCACTTTTGGTGAACAAGGATAAAACATATCATACACTTCATGCGCTTTACAGAATACACCAGAACGCGCTTGTAGGATACCGATGTGGGAAGGGAGAAGGAATAGGAGTGATGCAAGATCCGTGCAAAAGGGATGTCCTGCAAGGAGAATATAAAACGGATTCGAAGTCATTTTTGTTTTGTCGTTGCTGTCATCGGAGGCGGACTGTACGTAACGATGACAAAAACGACAAATGACAACGATGAAAATACTCTCTTCATCTCTTCCCCCCCCTCCCCCTCCCCCGTTAAGATTTCCCGGTAAAGACACGGATACATATATACAGGGTGTCCCGCAATTTTTGGCCAAGCTTTTGTGTAGATAAAGCATATTAAACTGAAAAAAGTCCTTTACCATTTTGTAATTTTCGGAATAGTTAATGAAATATTAATTACTAAAAATTGCTAAATGGTTTTAATAATTTTTTACTTGAATACTATCAAAAAAAATCACTTTTATAGAAAAACGACAAAAGACAAAAATTGTTAATTTTTTTCTCATAAAGCTCTAAGAATTTTTTCAGAATTTTTTAACAAATTTTTACTGCATTTTCTTATTGGCAATTATTTTTATTATTATAACATGAGAAGATATAATATTAAAAAATTCTGAAAAAGAACTTCTCAGAACTTTATGACAAGAAGATAAGCAATTTTTGTCTCTTGTTGTTTTTATGTAAAGTTTGTAGTGTTTGAGTAAAAAATTATTGAAGATCAATATTTAACAATTTTTAGTAATGAATATCTTGTTAACTATTGCGAAAATTGCAAAATGGTACAAGATTTTTCTACTTAGTTTAATCCGCTCGATTTACACAAAAGCATTTGGCAAAAAATTACGAGACATTCTGATATATATATATATATATATATATGTATATATATGCATATGTATATGTATGTACATATACAGGGTGATCCAGAACAACCCAAGTGTCCCTGAAAAGACGTGTTACTTAACTTAATTCTAAGACGATTTTTCGTTTACGAAAATTTCGTCCGAAATTTAGTTTTCAATTTACAAGGAAAAATAGTGTGTTATAAGCCACGTATAGGAGACGGGCAGGAGTGGCGCTCACGGTTAGACGCACACTGATCGAACGCATTTACTTTATATGAAAACACGTTCGTTTTCACCCTCTCACACTGTCTCTTTCTCTTTCACATACTTCAAATGTGCTGATTTCGTTAAATCATGAATTAGAATGATAAAATTGAAATGAATATTGAACCCCCTTTGATATCGAATTCTAAGTTGTTTTTTAATTGTATTGATAGAATTGTTAGATAAATGTTGTAAAAGAGTGCAATTAGACAACAACACATTCGATAAACATTATAAAACTATTATTGACATAAAAATCATACAATTATTTCATTACGTCGAATTCTAAGTGTTTCTTACAATTCGACATACTGAAATACTTACACTTAATTGTATATCAATAGGCGTTATAATACTTGTCGTACACACAATTATTGTCTAATTTCTCACTTTTACAAAAATTTTTCTTACAATTTTATCTGAGCTATTGCGCTCGTAGCATTTATTGCTTATGAGAAGTCTTCTCTTATGAGAAACGCGATCGTTCTTCTTAGCACTCAAAGAATTATGAATGTTTAAAAAAAAAACGTAAGCAAAATACACATTATAAAAGTTTATTATTACTTTAACTATAAAAATTGTTATTACTTTGTAGATGTTCAATGATTCTATTTTGCTTTAGCTTCTTGAAACAGACAGTGGAATAAGTTTAAGATGAACCGTAATAGTGCTCGACACCGTTTACTGTAATTCACTTTCATCACTCAAATATTAAATGTCTTTTTAGTAGTGTATCAAGTTACACGTTTCCATGATGAGATTTTTTTTTTTATAAACTGTATCACGATTCAACATTGTCATACTTGGATTACACTCACTTGATAAAACAAGGAATTTATTAACCGAATTATCAATTAATCACTAACAATCACAAACGATTAATTATTCGGCGAATGAGAATCACACGAAGAAATAAACATGTTTGTAAATCTGTACACGTGATCACAGGTCACGCGTATGTATGCATGTATGTATGTATATATGTATGTATGTATGTATGTATGTATGTATGTATGTGTAGTATGTATGCAGTACATACGTGTGACCTGTGATCACGTGACAGTTAACTTCCAACTTTTCCCGCAAGGCGTGACTAAGATTACATTTGCCGAATTTGTTTACACCATTTCAAGCCCACTTTTTTTCGTGACCGGCTGCTTGAGTTTGATCTCCTTATTATTGCCAGTAAAATACGAACACGATCACAGTTAGTCAGCTGCTTGTCACACGTAAACACATGAGGTTGTTGTGTACGGACTTACAGAGGCGTATGAGCGTGTATGTCATTATTTTATTATTTTACTAAAGATTTTATAAAAATTGTACATGATATCTGAATTATTCATATCATAATTATTCATTGTTGACATTTATTTATTTTACTTTCAATCGTTTCTTCAGCGATGTCAATTAAAAAATATTCTCTTCTTAAATAAATTGTATTAAAAATAGTGATATTTAGATAGTCATGTGTATACGTCGGCCTTGATCCATGTGGAGCGCTCATTCGTTAACTTAAAATTGCTCTCATTTAAAAAGTACTGACGCAATTTTGCCAGAGGAAAAACTGCTTCTATTGCTACATTCAATCACGCTGTGCAATCCGTGTTCGCGAATTCTGAAACACCCTGTATATATGTATAAAAAATTTATTACATATATAATGAATTTTATTTCATTATATATATTATGTATATATAAATATATTGTATATTATATATATATTATATATGTGTGTATATATATAAAAATATATATGAAATGTGTATATATATAAAAGTATATATGAAATGTATAAAATGAAAAATATGGATTTCTCAATCTATATTGTTCTACAACATGTATACGAGGCTTATCAAATTCACTGAACTTCGCGAGAAGTTTTCTCAACACTATTCTCTCGAAGCACGTTCTTCACGTAAATAAGAAGAAACAAACTTATGAAGCTCTTACAGAAATTTAATATCAAAAGATAGTGATTAATTACTTATTTTGAGTCTAAAGACATTGTTGTTCAGCGCTTTTAATATTCAAAATAAATAATTAATCATTATTTTTCAATTAAATTAATCAGTATTAAATTGGATTTCATACAAGAGAGACGATTTTGTTTTTGACAATAATTAAATGATGTACGAGAGTCAAGTTGTATAAATATAAAAACGCATTCCAGATTCGCGGAAAATTCTGTTGAAGTAACAATGAATAAAAAAATTACTAAAATAAAAAATATACATGTTCAAATTAATGATGCTTGTTGGATATAGTTAAATTTATCTAGTGTAGGTATATACTTTATGGATACAAGCAATCGTGGCGCATATTATCGTGTATGAAAAGGAAACTCATAAGCGCGAAATGATTCATTATATAACGATTACATTGCTTTGCAAACGTATCCGTATTGTGGGAGTATATATGAGTTACTTAGCGAGTGTTTCGAATCGATGAAAATGCGTTTGGAAGGCGCGTACACTGGTAAGCTTCACATGCTATTGAAACAGTATAGTAGCCTTGCGGTGAATTCTATGGTGATATTTGTATGTATACAGCAGTTGGAAGGATTCATTTCCGGGTCAATGCATGCGAAAAGACAGTTAAAGCCGATTTAACTTCAGTCGGTTTAACGGCAATGCTATTGTATGTACAAGTGTTGGCACGCAGAGAATGGCTCAAGATATTTCAATTATTCTATCATTATTTTACGCTGAAAATATGTATGGGAATATGTATAGGAATATGGAAGCCAGTAAAGCTTACGCTTTCGGATAATTTAATTCAAAAATATTTAATAATATTTGGTAACAAAATGATCTGAATTCACAGAAGCAACCTATTGCAATAAAATATCTCTTTGAAGTTGGATAACTTTGGAAATATGGAAGTTTAATAGTTCATAAAAATGCGATGATAATCTCACGGCAGAGAATGTACTTGCGCGATATGAGCTTCACACAGCGATAAGTTCGTTCTGAGCTTAATTACCGCAGAGAATCAGGTCGGCTCACAAGGGAGTGCGCAGGATAATAAGAAAGTTCGTTCAAGTCCCAATAGGCAGTCGTGTCTCGTTCTGGGAGAAACAGGTAAAAAATTCATTGGTCTAGATATGCAAATGAGATATGTAAAGACAGGATGATCCATTAGTAATATCATCAATGTTCGTTAATGGAGGAAACTGCCAGTTATGAAAAGCACTGAAGAGCAAATATTGCGATAATCACAATTTTTAAATGTCTTTTGGTGCAAACAAAATTATTATTTTTTTGTATTTAATGATTATGAACAAAAAATAATATTTGGTACACAACGTATTGATACATATAAAATAGTTATGCTTTTACATTTAAAATATATAGGATAACTCTTTCGTCCGAATTTTAAAAAATGCCTAATAAATTAAGACGTGAAATGTCTTAAAACATCTTTAAGGCATTTTTAAAATATCTTATATGTCTTTATTTTGACAGCTCTATAAAGCTAGCAGGACCAAATCAGCAAAATCTAATCGGACCTATCAAAATTTTTAGTATTTATTTTGTATTAAATTGTGCTGTTAATAATAATTTTGTACCGTGTGCCATTTCGAAAAAAATTGTGGTGCTGTTAACTTAATATTAAGCTAGCAGAATCAATTCAAAATAAAAGAAAAAAAGAAAAATATAATAATATCAGAAATCAATAGAATTGCATTTGTACTATTTTGCACTACCAAATTATATATTATGTGTCATTTCCAAGAAAACAGTGCTGCTAGTTTAATATTTAAGCTGGCAGGACCATAAAAAAAAAGACCTAACTAACATAAGAGCAAAAATTAACACAACTGAATTTGCACCAATTTGTACTATTGAAAGTAAGTTAATATTTTATATGTTTTCTCCTTAAAATGACTTTATTAATATATACTTACAATCTATGAAATATTTCACGTCAAACCGAGTACGTTTGAAACATCGTCATTTTTATATCTTTTTAAATTTGCTAATTTATTTTACAAATAAAAATATGACATACGTGTTTTGCGAAAAAATTAGAGATTTTTTTTATGAAAGTATTCATGCTTATAAGTTGGAGAAATTTATAAAAAAATGTCGCTCACACGAATATTTAAATTATTAGGTATGTTGTTGAAACCATTAGTCGTACAAAAAAAATGCAAGAGATCGATTTTAAAGATCTTAAATTATTTTATGGATGGATTATTTTTAATTTATCATTTTTGTATAAATAAATCATTTATTTACAGTTTTTATTAATATTTTTCATCAACTCAATTAATTAACAATTTAAAAATTTTGTAAAAATGTTATTATATTGCCACTTCAATTATGAAATAACTGAAAATTTCAAAATGGTTCTCGAATAGACTCTATAGTTAAAAAATTTTGTTGTGTGTGCAGTTCCGCATACCCGGGGTAATACAAAATGATAAATTAAAAATAACCCATCCATAGAACAATTTAAGATCTTTAAAATCAGTCTTTTACATTTTTTTTTTATATGATTAATGGTTTCGACAATATAATAATTTGAATGTTCGTATAAGCGATGTTTTTTATGAATTTCTGCAACTTACAAAAGCGAGAGTAACTTCACAAAAAATAATTATAAATTTTTTTCACGAAATACGTGTTTCATATTATTATCTGTAGAACATGTTAGCAAATGTAAAAGAAAATAAAAATGATGAAGGTCTCCATTCGATGTGAAATGCCTTATAGATTATAAATACAATATATAAGTCATTTCAGAAAGAAAACATGTAAAATATTGACTTACTTTCAATGATATAAATTAGTACAAATTCAGTTGTGATAATTTTTGCCGTTGTGTTGTTTTTTTATGGTCCTGCCAGCTTAAATATTAAACTAGCAGTACTACTGTTTTCTTGGAAATAACACATAATATAGAATTGTTTTTGATAGTACAAAATAATACAAATTCAATCTTATTGATTTCTGATATTATTATTATTTTTTTCTTTTATTTTGAATTGGTCCTGCTAATTTAATATTAAGCTAGCATTAAAATTAAGCTAGCGTTATGATTTTTAATGACACATAGTACAAAATTATCATTAATGGTACAATTTAGTATGAAATTAGTACTAAAAATTTCAATAAATCAGATTTGATTCTACTGATTTGGTCGTGTTAGATTTATAGAATTCATTTTGACATGCGTGTTATCTCTCATTATGAAAATTTCGATCGAAGTTACCGTAATTTTGGATCGGAGCTATTTTAGGATACTGTTCATAAATTCTCGAACATCTTTAAAAATTTAATAAAACACATATTACGTAATTTTTTATGATATAATTATATACTTTTTATTATAAAATGACAAAAATATCTGTCATAATTTGATATGTTTGGATAACTTAAAATTCTTTTAATAAAAAATTTTTCTTGGGTAAGCGGATGAGAAAAGTGAATCTATGAAACGTATCATGATTCTCCAAAGTATCTCGAAAGTGCCTAGAGGGAAATATCATTTAATACGCTTGAAAAATTAATTATTAGAATATATAAAAGGTTGTAATGAAAACAAAATATAAAAGGCTGTAAATAAACAGAAACAAAAGAAAGATTTTTTCATGAAAAAAAGAATTGTAAATTTTCTAAGCAATACATCAATCCATCACAGATATGTTATTTCATAATTACTAAAGCAATATTTTGTCAAAATACAAAAATTACATAAGAATGCAGGAATGTATTATGTTTACGTATATTATTACAATATTCGGGAATTTATAAGTGATAGTTTATAAATATATGTATATAGTTTACCTTAGAAATTAAATTTCTTTATACTTGATGTATATATGTATACATATGTATTTGCATAACAAATAATAAAGCAAGGATATTAAAAAATTATCTACTTGAAACATGAATTTAATTAAAATTCTAGCAACATAAATTTGATCATATTTTGAGTGGCATTCGAGACAATAATGAAACATAGCTGGTTGTGAGTTATGAGTATAGTTTTGAAATTAATTTAGTTAGTTAAAGATGCATATCAGTTGTGTTTTGCATAAGATATAAATGCGTATTTGTATTTGTTATTTTTGTAGCGCAGACAAAACAGCTTGATAAAATATTAAACCTTTGAAAGTTTATGAAATTTTATGAAAATAGAAAAACAGGTGTTTCAAACGAGTATTATTATATTATGTTGCAAGTGATTTAAATTCATTTGTTTCGCGAGAAATTACATTGACAGTCAAAAGGTTAATTAAATTGTCTTGTTGATAAAACTTTTATAAACCTGAAAACTCTGTTTGAGGTACAAATAGATAGTGAATAATAATTTTGCCTGAAATTATATTTACGAAATTTACAGCGCGATATAATCGACCTAAGTCTCTCATAAATAATAAAAAATTTCTAAATATTATAAAGTTATAAGGCAAGTATTAACACTTCTTGGCGGTATATCTTTAATTATGAATGCAAGGAATTTATTGTAAATTCTTTTGAGTACACAGTTCTGTAACGAAAACATTTCAAAAAGCAATAGCAAAAATGTAATCGTAATTGCACTGGGACGCCAATCTCTTCAGCCAATACCCATTCGAATGCATGGAACAGGGTATTTCCTGACTGAGAGCCCTCAAGTATCAAAGGGAATCGTCTGGCGAATAGACTCTTTCTCAGAAATCGAGGGAGGTGTTATGAGATGTTTTTTTAATATTGCTCTCGTTTCTCAAGAGAGCTTCTATAACGATAAATACGTTCTACTACACTTTAGCTTTTAATATATCTTCGCAAATAAATAAATACTTTATCTGAAACATTCATAGCAAATTCAGTTTTTCTTGTTATTATTCTTGTCATCTCATAAGTATTGAATGGTTTCCCCACAAAAACTTTAAAATTAAATTTAATAATATATGTATGAATGCAGTAACATCATTTATTAGAATATTTATTTTAATCAAATTATTATTTTTCCGACATAATCTTCTTAAATTTATAATTTCCGTACAATTTTTTGTTTATTTATATCTTATAAAAAAAAAGTAAATTCTTTTCATTATTTGCTAATTAAGGCTTTTGATCTCGACATAGAGATTTATTTGATTATAAAAAAATTAGTATTTCTAGATAACTTAAATTATTACAGACGCTTTGCTCTTTATGTTGCAAAAGTCACGATATTCTAATCTTGATTTCTTTGAGATTGTTTAATATATTCAAATAATCTCGAATAGAATTTTCGAATGAAATTCAGTTATTACTACCCAAGGTTACCACATGGTATATAGACTTCGATCAGATTTAGCAAACATGTAAGATAGTCTTCCGGCACAGTTGAACTTTCTATACGTTTATGATAATTAAATAATGATTTAATGAATTTCCCTTTTTTGAGTCTTTCCTTGATTCAACACGAGTGAAAACATCGTTTTAACTTGTTTTTATGATATTTGTATACAATAAAATTACACAATAATTTTATTATAACACGATTGCGAGTACACACTGTAAAACATAAAATATTAATTTTAAAAACGTATCTTTAAGTTAAAATTAACATTTTATTTTTTACAGTACATTATTATCGAAATTTAATATTTTTAGCCACATTATTGCATTATCAAAATATATACATATAAATATGTACAACATGTAATTATTCGAAATATTACAAATTATTTATTACACGTGCGATCGTTTATTGTTACACGCATACTTACTTTAATGGGGACAGGAACATTCGTTGAACTTTCGTGACACATCACGTGTCGCAAACATTCTACGAGAGCATTTCGTGAACATAGTGTTATATACAGTTATTCAGGAACGGAGTCGAACGCAACACGGTAGCGTGGAAAATTAATGTGCGGAATCGCGTACGCTCACCGACACGACGTACCGAGCTCCGTACTTACGGCGGTGTCGTATATTTTTTTTTTTTTTTTTCGATGCGCGACGAACATACGGCGTGCGTGATAGGGACACGAATTTATTCGTGCGCTTGCAATTAGTTGCGCGTCCTTTCATTTTTCACGTCGCGCATACGATCGATCATTGTTCACTTCGCCCGGTGATCTCTGAAAACTGATAGAAACCTGCATCCATCATCGATCTATCGAGCAACTGTCGGCGAGACGAGAGGCCGCGTATGCGTCAGCCGTAAATAGTTTTAACGTGAGAGAAATGACCAACGCAAACGTGCGTGGCGTGAACGGTGCAGGTAACCCTGTAGTTAGTTGACCCTTAAAGTAAAAGTAACTGTGATAACTGCGATTTTAGGAGAGCTTTGAGCTTTGACATATCAAAATATTTATTAACAAAAAAAAAATATAAAAAAATAGTGAATAAAGAAGCATGAAAGTCAAGCAAGATGTAAACTTTTTCAAGTGCCACACGTTGATTCTTTTTATACTTTTCATTTTAATTTGAGATATCAAAAGATGACTTTTCATGCAAAAAATAATTGCGCAGTATTAATTACTCATATACGGTTTCTTATTTATAATAGAATAAAATATTTAGAAAATAATCACTTTCCGAAAAATGTTTTAAACAAAAGTTGTTTGTGATAAATAAAAAATAAAGGTTCTAAACAAGTTGAATCCTTAGTGCTTAAATAAATTGATGTAAATTTATATACTACATATCTTGCAAATTACGCGCCAAATTTCATTTTTAAGAATCTATTGTGACACAGTAATATCAAAAATTAAACTTACAAACAATTTAATAATATTGATAGTTATAGGTATCTTAGAAAGATCTTAATAATCTGATAAGCTTCTTAAAATCTGTAAATAATTATTACTGCGAAAAATATTATACTTTGATCGGAATTCAAACCTGGATCTCCCGTGCGGGCATCCTCGACCACCCGAATCTCGGTAATATTCTTCACAATAATCAAATATTGCTTGATTTTAAAAGAAATATAAAATAGTAACATTGTTTAAAACATTTTTTAAAGAAAAGTTATTTTGAAAGTATTTTTTTTAAATTTTATTATTATAAATATGAGATATCGTATATAAGCGCTTACAGTTAATATTAAACAATTGCTTTTTGCATGAAAAATCATTTATTTTGAATCAAAATCTAAAGCATGAAAATAATATTATTCAACATGATTTTGTCTTGCGAAATATCATTTCCGAAGTATTTTTTTACTTAAAATGATGTTATTCTCAGAATTTGTCACGTCACATTTCGAGAAAATTGGAATAATATAGGCGAAAATTTTAGCCATATTTAGAATAGTATTGCGCTTAAAGAAATTTTGTCAATTTTGTTTACACTATCTTAATTAAACGCTATCTTTTGCCTTCAAAATGAGTTTTTTTGTTTCTGTATGACCAAGTTACGTGAGTTTGAAGTTATCGCTATCTGACGCTTACTCGAAATTGGAGAAGACTGCAGTGTAATGGAATAATAAAAATAAAACAAGAATAAAAAATTAAAAAAGAATAAAAAAATAATAAAAAGATTAAATAAAAAGAATATATAAAAGAAGAGTGTAACAAAAATCATCTTCGTATAATGCACTTCGAAAACATATATTACGGCTGAGTGATTTTCTAAAAACTGTCATACTAACCTTGAAATCAAGTCTAAGAAATACAAATTAAGAAACTATCTAGCTATACATGATCAAGATTTTATTCTTCTTTTATTTGACACTCGCAACTATTTCGACCGCGATCTGGTCATGAACAAGTTGGATAAGTTAGAATACTAATACACATTTGAAACTGGTCACATTTTCCAAAAATATAGAGATAATGCAATTTGCACGTAACAATCACAATGAATCGCGCCGTAATTATGCGATGATCGAGATACACGGTAGTGTCTTGCACCAAGTAAACGTACAGCACGACGATGCGAGTGCGAAGCAGATACGCCTAACTTCAAAACTACATACTTGGCTATAAAAAAAATTATAGCAAAAACAAAAAACTCATTTTGAAGATAAAATAAAATACTTTAAGATAGAGTGTAGACAAAATTGGCAAAACAAAATTTCTTAACCGTAATACCGTTCTAAATATGGCCAAAATCATTATTTTTTGCCAACATTCTAATTTTTTTTTGAAAATGTGACGTGATAGAATTTTTTTGAGCATGGATTCAACCAACGGCTAAAAATCTTTGAGAAATGACATTCCACATGACACGCCAACAAAAATAAAAAAAAAGTTTAATTTTGTCGGACAGTGTAATTGACATGTGACACTTAAAAAAGCTTACTTGTAAGTAGGGATGCACCGAATCGTAAAATTATCGGACATTGGATATCCGGCAAGGTAATTTTTTGAGTCGGATATCCGATATTTTTCAGATATCCTACCGGATTCCGGAACAGTGTAAAAAAAAGCTGAGTAAAAAAAGGGAGCAAAAAGGAAAAAAAACTGATAAGGGAAAAATAGTGATGTAGATAATAATTATGATCTTAATGTTATTGTCGGAATTTGATTATCAATAGAATTGATGACTGTAGAGAAAAAAAATTGTAAAAATTTTGCAATATATAAGATATAACATTATGACATACATATTTATAGAACATTTATATAAAAGATCAACAATTTAACGGTACGTTATCCAAATATTTATGTTAATAATCGCAAATTTATATCGGTAATTGTCGATAATATCAGCGTTCTTCAATTACTTACAAGTCCTCGAAGCCCTTTTTGTACGGACAAAAATTTAAGAGTTGATCTTCATCGATCTTCAAGGGAAAGCAGGATAATTGTGCGCAGCGACTAATTGTGCGCATTCTGGTTTAGCACTTTCCCGACAAATAGAGATGCCACCGCAGCGGAATTTCTAAGCTAGAGATAATTCTATTAAAATATAACCATAAGTTATACAGTTTAAAATTGTAATCAATGGCAAAAGTGAAAAAAATGAAATTACTTAATTTAATAATAATTTTGGCGAGAAAATAAAACGATATGTTCGTATTCTTATTTTGTTTATTTGATCATATATATCTTACAAAAATACGTCATTTTGAGTGTTTTTTGAACTATTATTCATTGAGTTAAGTTAAAAAGTCCTTGAGTAATCGTTTTTCTTATCAAATCAATTCGTGGCGGGTAACTGTGCGCATGAACAATTCAAAGTTTTTTTTCAAGGAAAAAGTATACTATTTGCGAAGAATTCGGAAGATATAGAACTCTGTCCAGTCGACAAACTGAAAATAATGTGATATTAATGTTATAATTTCGTATTCCATAATATAAATATAACAAACACAAATGTTACATAACAGCCCAAGGAATACATCAAATCGAGAAAAAATCAAAATGACGAACTTTGATGTTATAATAATTTTTTTAGTACAAAATTTGATTGTTTATTGACTTTAAGCATCAAAATTAAGTCATTTTAATGTCATTTTGATTTCTTGTTGATTTTTGTGTGTTCCTTGGGAGTTATTGTACATTGTAGAGTTACATTGCAAAATTATAACATTGACATTATGTTAATAATTTACTTTTAGTCGACTAGATAGTTTCAATGCTGCCTGTATTCTGAATGGGTCCATGAAGAATGCAGTGAAGCTTACGATTTACGATTTTTATATTTAAATAATTAATTTTTCCAATTTTTATATTATTTCAAAATTTATATTAATTTTATATTAACATTGATAATATATTTTTTCATTTTCTTATCAATATTCCATGAAATATTTATTTTATTAATTTTATATTTATTTCTTACGAGATTTTGACTTTGCGCATAATTACTCGACACGCGAAAAATTTTTTCTCTTGTGTTTTTTTTACTTTTTGCCAGATACAACGTTATCGAATGAAAAATTGTTCAATATAAGAATGGATATTGTTAGAAGAATGTTTATATTTTGTATTTCCGTGTTTATATTGATTTCAATTTTAAAAATCACATCACAGCAATGAATTCCTCTTAAGTGCGCACAATTCTTAAGTCCCTCACTTTCTCCTAATAGTATCTCGTCGGTGATGTATATCATATATATCCTTCTTTAGTTTGATGAACAACAAGGACAAATGATGCACTAAGTACATGTGTAATTCGGAATACGCTCTATATTCCTGTTTTATGTCTAATGAATGATAAAAATAGATTGACACGATAGTGCTGATACTGTTGATACTATGGGCGACTCCAGTATGGTTGGTGTGGAGTACTCGATATACTGAATGATTTAATGTATGGAATTTCATACACTGAATTTCATATCTGTATAATATTTGGTCGAGGAGAAATTTAAAAATTAAAAATTTAAAACAAACATACGAAAAATGCCACTGCATTGCTTAAAGGATATAATGCAACTTTTACGTGACAATCCCGAGATCAGAGATCTTGTACTAAAATATGTAAAATTTATTCGCGTTCTTTTAATGATTCCTACATCTTGTTCGAATGAAAGATCATTTTCTTATTTAAGACATTTAAAAAGTTATTTTCAATCGACAATGAAACAAAATATTGCGATATACATTTATCGAGAAATGTTATTTATCGATAAGTTAAATATGGAGGAGCTCATTAATAATTTAAAAAATAAAAAAATAAAATTAGAGCGGCTACTTTTGCCATGTAGAAAAGATATGTATGAGGAAATATATTTATCCTCCCACTCTCCTTTTCTCTCCCTCAATCTATCCTCGGGAACTCCATACATTGAAAAATTTTACTTCGCCGCCCCTGGTTGACTCCTAGGTTATTCCGAATGCAGCCTTAGCTGAACTTCTTGCATAATTTATCTTTTTTTTTATCTCCCTAATATAAAAATAAAAAAAGGAAAAACGATCCCTGTACAAAGTTCTGAAAAGAATAGAAGTCTGCATCAATGACGCAAACTTTCAATATAAAATTTCAACCGGATATATTTCCAAATACTAATGATATCCGACTATTCGATCCGTTAGTAAAAAAATATCAGATAATACTAGATACTTTTCGGATATCCTGCATTCCTACTTGTAAGTACTAAATAATGATTATAATGATACATATCATTATAATCATATATCATTATAATACAGAAACACAAATGTTTTGATCTTGTTTTGTATTATACTACTATTATAAACATTATTTAGTATTTGAAACTTTGCTTCTTTTTTCACTCTTTTTTATTTTAAACCTATTGTTATTTTAAATCTTAAATTTTTTATTCATTATAATAAAATATTATTTCGCGTTATAACAGTGCATAGAGAAAATTGGAGCTTGTTGGCACAGTTTTCACCAGTTTTGACATTAGATTTTTTAAATTAATTATTATGATTAAAATATACTAATATGATAGAGAGAACTTTTCTTTACATTTTCATACGAGTGATAATTCTATACACTATAAAGTTTTTCTTTGCAATAAATTATCAGTATTTTTCATTTTATTCTTTCTTTTTCGCATGAAATAAATTTTCTAAACGGATGACAAACAGGTTCCTTCTTCCTTAATTTTACGATCCGTATGTATTCCAAATATCAGAATGGAGGAGAATTGGATAGGATCAATAGTAATTGTTTACAGAAATCTGAATTATCAGGTCTCTCTACATTTTGTCAGCTAATATTAATAATTTCTCTATTTTCTGACAGAAATCATCTTAATTTATAAATTTAAAATTAATTTCTCCATTTGAATAACTGAAAATATACACATATAATTTATGAAGCTTAATATTGTGCATGCGCGTGCGCGCGCACACACGCACATGGTTTTTCTGAATTATGGAGAAAATAGTTTTTAATTTTTTTATATTATTTTAATATTATTTTTTATTGTATTATATCTAACTTACATAATTTTTTAAATCTTTAAATTATATAGTTTTTTATTATTTTATATTATTTATTTTTATTATACAAATATATGTATTCGTATGACTTTGAAAATTATTGAAACTTTTGTTTTATATATGATCTTTAAATATTGGTCTCCAGGAGTTACATCAAAGTTTCACTACTGTGCAATCTACCCTGTAGTGAACCTTGTCGTCTAAGGGTGTAAATGCGATCGGATGCAGCGCGCGCCGCAAAGTTCGGAGTGGCGCCGCGCGGAGAGTGCTCGCGAAGGGTCAATTTCGTTCGCGGGTCCGTCGTCGTTCGAACTCTCACTGAGTAAAGTACTCGGCAACTCTGGGGTTGAGTTATATTGTATTAGCGGCATATAGCTCCGACGACGCGTAATGCGATTTTACGGTCATCGAGCCGTGGATACGACTTGCTGTTCGCGAAGGAGGGATCAAACTGATGAATGGACTCCGCTGCCTCTCACGCATCCCTGCAGTCGGATCGCGCTGTAAGGGCAGTCGAAATTTCCACTAAAATGCTGACGGGAAACGTCATTGTTTGTGCCGCGATGGCCCAGGCGCAGTCTCGCGTTTACGCACGCTGCGCGGTGTGCTTGCTTGGTAGCTAATAAAGGCTCTCCTCGCCACTGACTGAGTTTCGTAGCGCGTCGCGCTGTCTGCTTTACATACGGAGAATGAGCTTGACGTTGTAATGGATGCGTTGCACCGAGCGAATTTCCAGCAGACGCGTGTATCGATTCCCGCACCGTATAGAATCCTGAAAGGCCACTGGCCGCCTGTAGAGCAGCCGACCTCTGCACGTGATGATTTTTAGATTGAACTTTAAGATTACCACAGGGCGACCTGCTTCTTGCCTTTAGACGAAATGTCGTATGCATCATCTAGTCGATCTTCATATTTACGATATTTTGTAGGTCAAGCATGGAATTTTTTTACAAGACATAAATCAATAATTTAGCAGTAGTCCGTTAATTGGTCTCGATCACGGAATTATCCTGCGATGCAAGGATTCATAGCTTGATGGAAAATAATAGGGATAGAGATAACTACGAGGACTTGGAAATGTTTTACGAGCGATGTGTACATAAACTTCTTTATTCCATTTCCAGAGAATACATCTCAGGTTTATGCCTAGCTGCTCGGAATTACTTCGCGTACGACGGAAATACAATCGCGAGGGAGATGATACGAGCGTATTTTATGTTAAAGAACGGTAGTACTATAACATAGTCATTCGAACCTTAAATAAGATACGAAAAAAAAATTTCCTAGGTCATAAAAATAAAAATGTCATTTGCACTGAAAAAAAAAGAATGGTTAGGTTATATTATATAATAATACAATACTTAATTCAAGAATAGTTTAGAATACTTTTACATACAAAAAAGAAAAAATATGTATTGTCTTAAATATTATTTAGTATAAATATCGTTCAATATATATATTTTTTAATAATTACTCTTTACTAATCTTTAAATATGCAATTCTATTGAAAATATCCACCGCAATAAAAAAGCATTACATTAATTAAAATCTTCATTAAAAAAAATATTCATATGTCATGACTCATCTTAACTCGTACTCTTTAATATCTGATTAATTTCTATTTATTTTTTTCAATAAATTGTGACTTAATCCATATCCGTAATGTTCTCAAATACTAATAAATTGGAAAACAATCAATAAGACATAGTGACAGTGTTATTGATAATAGCAATTTTAATAAAGACGTAAAAACATTCCAAATGATGGTTTATATAAAACAAAATCAGATGACTATTTCCAGGTTAAATACTTTATTATGGAAATAGTATATCGATGTATGACTCAATTCAATTTAATTGCTTATAACTGTTATAAAAATGAACATAAAACTGTGTGTTCAAGAGTACGCATTACTTATTATTACTTATTATTACGCATTCAACTATTAGCTCACAAGAGCTGTAACTCATACATACTGCAGAACATGCCTTTTTTGTTAACGAATCTGTATATAAAAGATATTGTAATCGTTGCAACGATAAAGACGATACATTAAATTTTGTAATTTTGACTATTTTTTTTGTATTCGTCATGACTATATTAATTGGTTTTCACATTAAAATTGTTGCTTTGGGAATCATTTACATTATGGATACATGTTTCTGCTTCATATTTAGTGATATATTTACTTAATATGTAATAATCAGGTTGTGCGCGTTAGAGTAACTCTAGCAAATACGCCGCGCTGGGATTTACGCCGCAGAAGTAAAAAAAAAATAGAAGGAGTGGGGATCATTTTCCTGCAATATTCTGTTACATGCCTTTATGTTATATTAGTATTGTGTTATGATTTCAGCTTCTTACTGTTAATATTAATGAAATTATTGTGAGTTGAATCGATTTGTGTCACTGTGTTAAGTAGCGCCATCATAAATTGTCTATCTACATAAAATGATTACTGTAGGACGTGCAAAAGATTTAGTAGTTATTTCGTGATACATGAATAGAGGAATAATAAAATATGTTATATAATACAAGTGCTTTGTTCTTATATTCTTTGTTTAATTTGTTGTATATCTTGTATATCTTGTATATCCTACCTGTTTAGGATATATTAGGCATTTATTAGTCATATTAGGCATATGCCTGTTTAGGCATTTTTAACAGGCGGAATTTATTTCCAAAACATACAAAATGCGCAGATTGAATTCAGTGCACTAAATACAATAAACGCATTACATGGAATATGTATCTTATGTCATAACACTTGTAATACATCTGCGAAGATTGTAATTATTATTGTATTTATTACTTCATATATATATTTATCATTCTTATTCTTTAGTAAAACTTTATAAACGCATTTTATAAATTATTGTGTTATTTTACGTTTTATTTATGCATTATTTGTAAATTTGTATGAGCCATGCATACCCCCCCCCCTCTCTCCCCTTATGAGCCATATGTCTTATCCCTATGGGATACGGTAAAAATGCAAGGATTTTAAAAAAGTTCATTTTTTAATACGAAATATAAATGTTTCGGATTTCTAATATTTTTTTTATAACAGTACAAAGTTTTTACTGATATAGTTCGTTTACTTTAAACATAGTAAACATACTTAAACAAGTAAATAATATTTAATAAATTAAGTTTTTGATAGGTGCGGCGTATATACCGGAGTTATCCTACCTCAAAAAAGTAACACGTTATCATTACCGTTACCATACTTTAAAGATAACGATTCGTTACTTTTTTTTATAATGCTAAAGTAAATTATTACATTTTATAAAATTAGCTAATAATTAATTTAATATTAAATGTGAAATAAATATTTAAATTTGAAACTCTCTATTAACTAGTTTGTATATAGAGTAAGCTTTTCTCTATATTAAATTTATCTACAGTTTTACTAATTTTTTATTTTCTTAATATCGTTATTTTAATGTTCTCAATTTTATAAGAATTTAGGTTAAACAGATAATAAATTAAACATTATTTTTAAATTTCCCTGGAAATAAATTGGTGAAATCTTTATCAATAGATCCATTTCAATATAATTCATAATGAATTGAGCCAATTGATAGGGATTTTAGCGATTTCAGCGATTTATTTTCACCAGGATTACTATTTTGTGTATTTGCCTGTACTAAAAATTTACAGTATTTTTTAAGAAACTAAGAATAAATTATAAAATAAGAAAATAATAGGAAAAAAATCAATAAATTAACGGTAAAAATAACAGTTAAATTCATTACTGTAAAAATGTAACAGCCGACAGTTACCATTACCGACAGAAAAAAGTAACAATTGTTACTGAAAAAAATAACGAAAACGGTAACGGCGTTACAAATAACGAAAATGATAACGCGTGACTTCCCAATCCTGATAATAATTTTTATATGGCAATAAAAGTAAAAAGAGATGGTCTGAAAGTATGCACTTGAATGATCTAATTCCTGAAAAAAATAGTGATGCTAAAGATGATGATAACGATAATAATACAACTTATATATTTTGTATTTGAATATTTTGTATTGAACGGTATTGTATTTGAATTCTAAATCGGGTAAAAATTGAATGTAGTATCAAAGTTTTGTTGATTCTAGGTCGATTGTGCTGGGTTTGATCGTCGATCGAAAACTTATTTATATAGTTCTGCATGTAAAAAATACATCAGATATTTATAAAGATTTATATTCAGTAAAAAATAAATGTTTTGTTTATCGTAATCAATATTGTTTTTACAATAAATCACATTTTTTATAGTGCATATTCTTGAAGAAGGTTTGCCCAAGAGTTTTTACATGAAAAAAATATTCTTAAATTAACCATAATATACTCATTAATATAAGCAAAAATATTATAATCTTGCTTTAAAGATTTTAATCTTGATCTGACTGAATTTGATATAAGATTTTTAATTGAGCAAGTCTTGAATTGAGTGCAAAATAATAAAACAAATTTAATCAAATAAAGACTAATATTTTTGAAGAAAGATTACAATATTTTTGCTTATATATATATATATATATATAGTGCAAAATCTTCGTCGCGCATTCGTTATTATAATTCTTTACAGTTTCTCCGGTAGTCACCACTTTCCACTTAGAGCTGGTAATATCAATTAATCTAACAAACTCCAATTATTCTTACTCTCAACACCGAATATTGGGCAGGCATGAGAGAGCGTGCCACTCTTTTTGGAATTAGCTCGAAGATTTTACTCGAATCGTAAAAATCTCTACAAAATCATAAACACGGACAGTTCGAATAACCGACTGCTTAGCCACGAGATTGGGGAGGCTAGTTCGTGGCCGGGAATAGAGAATGCTTGGAGAACGAGCAGGGCGATACACAATAAAATATGCAGAATTTATAACAAGAAAACAAATATATTCGATTACTTATTTACACGATGTCGTACACGCTAGATGTTAAGTCGCTCATGAATTACACAAGGCGTTAAGGGGGATTAAATGGCCCTCGTAAGCGACGTTCTCGACTCGCGATGTTAGATACAAGAAATTCTTATCTCGACGGTGCGAGCTCTAAGTTTCCAAATCACTCTATGAATCGTTGATGCCGTAACGACGTAAGATAGCCGGGCAACGGCAATCACAGTGGCGCTTGACTGTGCCTAACGCGTGCACAATTCTGACTTCGAGCTCGATCGCGAGAATGACGATATTGGTCCCGACGGAAAATGACGAAATTACAGAACGTACACGAGTATTATCTGTATCTCATATTCTCGGAACGATAAAGCACGATATAAAAGCATGACGAACGATACGATACAAAGACGCGAGAGTACTATCCGAAATCTAACACAATTCCAGCCCTCAAACACGATACAACATATAACGCAATAAAACGAAATGACCTGGCTGTGACCGCGGCGGGCGTGTAGAAAACTAAATCGAAATTAACGAGATCTGAACGGTATCAGGCGGGATGGCATGATCACACGCTGCGCGCCTGCTATGGCGGCGCAGTCCCTCACAATGATCTCCAACTCAACGAGACTAAATAATCAATTCGCGCGATCCCTCCGATCGGGAAATCGGCGGCTTTACAATATCGTACGCTGCGCTCGTCTCACCACAGGATCCTCCCTTTAGCGTCTCTCGCTCTATCTCTCAGCTCAACGTCATTGGCATCATTATTGGCATCAGCTGCTCTGTGTCCTTGCTTCGCACGTCTCTCTATATCGCTCGCCACAACAAGTGCTGGCCCGGGGTTTCCCCGGGACAGTTCGGGATCGTGCTTGATTGGTTGCGAGCCCTCTAGTGGATTCCGTACGCCCTCGCAAGTCGCTGTCACGTCGCGCGGGATAGCAGGCATCTTTTGCGACTGTTCGCAGGATCTTTCTCTGCGCCATTCGGCCATTCGGGCTTAAGGGCCTCTCGGATGTAATGACAATAATTCTCCGCCGTACGGTTCCCTCTTCCGCGGCGAGGAGTCCTTGTCCTGAACAATCCTCCTCGCAGCACCCTCATCCCCATGCTCGGTTGATGGAAGGGGTGGTATCATCCCCTCATGCCACATGTCTCGTGCCCTTTTTGGACAATTTCCTAGAAAGAATCCGCAAGAGGACACACGCTTGTAACAGAATTTTATGGTAAAGAGAGAAAACGGTGTCACTTGTCTCTCTTCTCGTAATGACCTCGTGCCTCCGCAGGTGCGTCTCCGGCCCTCTTCCTCGATGTCCGCTGGGGGTGATGAGACAGCTTCACCATAACACTGTTTTTCGTAGCTGCCGACTATAAAATTTTAAAGAAAATAATATCTGACGAAACGCAATAGCAAAAATCGTCCAAAAACTGTGATAAGCGCTGGCACGCCCGCTCTCCGCGACGGAAGGACACAGGATGAAAATGCTGCTCTATTTTCGGTCAGGTCATCTGTCCATTACGTCACAATATATATATGGGTATATGTGTGTGTTTGTGTGTGTGTGTGTGTGTGTGTGTGTGTGTTATATAAAAGTATATTATGGTTGATTTAAGAATAGTCTTTTTTCTATATACCTTCTTAGTAAATCTCCTGTAAAAATGAGTATTTGTATCTTTGACAGACTTTTGATTCAAATTATAAGGAAGCTTAAGAGGATGCTGGAGCAACGCGGCCGAACTTGATCGAGGTCGATACACACTATTTTAAATTCTAAATTCGATAATAGTGATATCTTTCATTTCTTATATTGAGATTATATGTATATCATTATGTCTCACTCAAACGCATTCATCTATTCTTATCTAACATATTGCACGCCATCTTTTGCAAGATCGAACACTACTGCTAGACCTACTGCTAGACACCTACTGCTAGAATTATTGCTTTGTTTACTATTTCGAGTTTACTATTTCTTTACTCAACGTTCGTATACACGTCATTTGAAGATTGATAAATCTTTTTTTTCAAGCTTTTAATCTCAGTCTCTCATAAACTCATTATTTGTGCACGTAATATGCTTAGTGCTACACTGTCGTTTGATCCATACGACTTATAAATTTTGTATTAAGGAAATATCAGGTGATAACTCTACGAATTGAAAAAAATGTAAGTTTTTAACTTATTTTCCGATTTTAATATAAAGTCTATTGCTGCACCACCAAATTTAGCGTCTACTTTATTCCTGCAAAAGGAATTTTTATTCTTTTCGGTAAATTCGGAGATTTATATTTATTGATCTGCAAAGTCTTGACAATTAGTCACTCTAGCATTCCCTTAAGCAACATTTTACTATTCAAACTTCTTGTATAAGTTATAGCATGAAAAAGAAAATGCATACCTGAGCGGTTTTACTTATTATATTATTTTTTTAATCGAAACGCTAAACATTAAGGAATATAACGATATCAAAAGTAAACGTATACATTTTTATTAATAAAAAATTATTATAAGTAATTGGAAAAAGCATTAGAAAAAGCCATATATGCTATTTCAAAAAAGCATTCAAGATTTAATTATAATTTATAGTAATTTATAGCGCAAACTTATATTTTTTTATAGAACACTAATACTAATAAATATAATTATTATTATATTTATCATTATGATTACTATAAATTATTATTATTACTAATATTACAGAGTAATAATTGGAAATGGAGCTTGTAACACGATTATACTGATCAATATTGAAATTGTATCCTACACCAAAATAAATTCTTATTAATTTTGTAGTGTTAATAATATGTTAATAATAATTGAATCTTAATCCTAATTTTCATGATACACTAATTGTAAATTTGAAAAATCTAGATTTAATGTAAGAAAAGTGATATCAACATTATTTTGCAATATGGGTATGAATAATTATTTTCGATGTATTTTTGAACATCGGAAAAATCTGTTGTTCAAATTTGATTATTGTGTCACAATTTTGATGAAAATGATGTCAAAGAGATAAAAACGACAACTATGATTTATTAGGATTCTCATGACATTATAACACCGGTAACAAATTTTATTTTTGAACTTTGTTTATGTCACGCAAAAATATCAACTTTAAATGTAAAATGCATTTTGTTTTATTTTAGAATAATTTTTCATATTCGAAATGTGACAATTTTAACATAATTCTTTTCCTGTATAATATCTATACATATTATTAATTTTGTAATGCTAATGATATGGGACAACAAAATTTGATTTTTTTAAATATAATATTAAATAAAAATATAGGAAGGTAGTATACCTTTTATCAATTTTAACATTTTTTTCTTGTGCAAATTTTATTTTGATGTCTAAAAATTAAAGAAAATTCTAAAATAAATTTTTTGACACTAACATATATTTTTTGTAGATTTAAATTGTCATTTTTTGCACATCTTTTTTAACAATAGAAAAGAATTGAATTTTGGTCAAAGATACAACACCGATATTGTACTTTTAACCATGCAATGTATAAAATATGTGTATAAAGATAAGATATTCAACAAAAATTTTACTTATATTTTTGTATTTTTAACGTTTCTTTTCATCATATAAAACTTTATGTAAAACATATAAAAATATATTTGACCATACAAAGACAATATGAGAAGACTAAAGACGATTTCGGATTTCTGGCAGATTCGTTCATTTCGTTCAAAATTGCATCTGAGCATAATTTTATACATTGCAGATGAGACAGCTAATCTAAATCATTACCTGATATTGTATTGACTGGTCAAAGGCACTCTCACTTTCTATTTGTTATTACTTTTATAATTCAGGTACTTTTATAATTACAGGTTAAGATTGACAGTATTAAATTTTAAATTTTAAAACTTTCTTTGAACATCTATTTAACATTTTAGGCATCCCAACATAAGACAGAATACGTTTTATAAGATTAAAAAGCTTTAAATTATTTCCTTATTTGAAAACGATAAATGATTTTACATAGGAGTATAATTCTCTTCATTATTATAGTTTTAAGTTAGGGTAATTCCGACAAATACGCCGCGCTAAGATTTACGCCGCAGAAGTCAGAAAAAATAGAAGAAATAGAGGTAATTTTTTAGAAAACATATTTTCTAAGTTATTGTGTCATTTTACGTTTTATTTATAAGCATTATTTGTAATTTTTTTATGAGTCATAACATACCTCCCTCTCCCTATGAGTAATCATAATATCTCACTCCTATAGGATATACGACAAAAATGCAAGCGTTTCAAAAAGTTCTTTTTTTTTAATATGAAAAATAAGTATTTCAGATTTCTAATATTTTTTTTATAGTAGTAAATAGTACAAAGTTTTTACTAATATAATTCGTTTACTTTAAAAATAGTAAATATTATAATACTTGATAAATTTACTTTTTATTAAGTGCGGCATATATACTGGAAGTATCCTATAAAACCTAAAAACTATCATCTCTAGTGCTCTCTCTCTCTCTCTCTCTCTCCCTCCCTCCCCTCTTCTCTCTCTCGTACACAATCTATATATTTTTACTTTTATCCAATACAAATATCCAATAGATTTTTTTATAGAGTTAAATCATTAAAGGTACAATCGGTCAAAGGGATCATCATTTTCCTAATGTTATTGTATAAGTATAAAAACACTTTCCAACTTTTCATATAACGCAGTATTAAAATGGAATAAAATATCTTTATCATAAGAAATAAATTATCAAATTGTTGTATGTAATTGTCTTGAAAAAACATATTAAAATAAAATAAAATGCATTTTAAAGGTAAAAATTGATATTTCTATTAATTAAAATTTGTTTAATTTGCTGCTGATATCATGAATATCTCCAGAATCGTCGTTTTCACATTGTCGACTATTTTTTTTACTTTCTAAATTCTTTGAACAACTCATTCTAAACAGTGAAACTTCAGTCAGTCTTTAAAATAGTAGTGTAATTTTTAATCCTTAAGAGTAAGATTTTATTCTTCAAGTGACAAATAATTTTAAAAATTTTATTGAATAAAAATGACTATTCACACACACACACACACACACACGCGCGCGCGCGCGCGCGCATATACACACAAATTTATGAGATAAAAAAAGGTCAAATTTTCTTGCGCATTGTGTTATTTTATCATGCAATTATAGTCAGAGACACAACAGAGTATCAAACACTTTTTTTTCAGTGAACGAACGCTATCATTAAACATCAGTATATTTGTAATTAGTGATTACGCTTCAAGTACAATATTGTTCGTGAGCGTGAACCTGTAAACATCGATTTACCTTTCGTGTTTCAGGTAACCAAAAAAAAAAAAGAAATATAACGTCGCATTAAAGTAAATTATACCGGCGGCAATCGCGGTCTCACGGGACGCCGCCATTAATTCTGAAAAGAGTGATTTTAACAGTAAATTCATGCGTTTAACGACACCGGCGAAACCTTTGATGTTGTACACGAAACAAATTGTAATATTCATTTTAATCACCCGATGCGGTCTCTGACTCGCGTCTATGACGGTTCCGTTTCCTCGCCAAGACCATCATTCCTAATTATCGTGACGCGCTTGTTAATTTCTCCACGTCGACACACCCTATGTGTATCACGCGCGCTCGCGAATTCCGACGCGGCAGTCCACTTCCCAGTAAGCGAGCCACTCTTGGTTCTGTCCGATCATAAAGCGTTAGCCGCACGAAACCTCTCCGTGTCCGGTCACTCTTGGGAAGGATAATTGCTTTTTTCAGCCTCAGGCGCAAGCCTTATGCTTTCGACTCACGCACGCACCCCACCCGCCGAGAATTACGCGCTCCTAAATTCGTACACACCATCTGATTCGGCTTAATTGCCTGACTCTAATTAATTGCATAATTTATCGAGTGTTAAGATAAACCCTGGGATTTAATCCAGTAGGAACATCGGTACCTGCCGCGAAAACGCTCGTACCGGAAATTTGAAATCTAGTGGGGTTTCATCGATAACGTAAAATCATGACGGCGGCTCTTGGGCGCGGCGCGGACTGATTAATAATATAATAATTCGTTCTTATTTCGTGTTAGTGCAGTTCGATATGGATTTCCAGACGTTTATCATTGTATTAATTAGAGTAAATTAAGGATGGAACTATTTCAGAATAAATCTCCAATTAAATTAATAGCATATAATTAATTTAAATTGTCACGCATAACTTGAAACATTTCTTTCGCGATAAATCCGCCCGTCTTGATATCGTGTTATCAATTATACTGTGAGAAGACGAAGAAATTACCATATCTTGATTTTTTTTTCCTGCAAGACAAAAGAAATACTTCTCTTTAATATCTCGCAGAAGAAAAATTCACGGAGATGTTAAATCTTAGCCCGGACCCGCATAGTCTTGCCGGACCGCTCGTTAAATTTCGCTAGCTTCATAGAAGATTTGAACCTGGCAGTATTCCAAACCTATATTTCGGCCACGGCGATCCGCGCTTGTGACTATGCGAAGTGAAATAATACAATTGATATAAGGTGCACATCATAAAGATATCCTATTGGTAACGAATAAGAATATTTTAAGAGAAAAAAATATTGAGCGCCTAAAAAGTTACATATATATAAGCATATAGATTTTTAGAATGTGTCTTGGAAAAAATAATATTTAAATAATTTTTAATTTTTAATATTATAATAATTATTATGTCTTTTATTACAAAAAAAAACCAATAGTAGCCAATATGGATATCGGAATGTAGTGTTTAGACATTTGAAATATTACAATATTCCCTAACAGCACAAGACGCTCTCAGGATCATCCTGAATATGTCCAGGACATCCTAGACATTTTTTTTTTAAATATTCATACCTCCACTGGATGTCGTGAGATCATCCTTAAGACATTATTTTCGGGACACCCTTAGGACATCCTTGGAATAGCTTCAAGACGTTCTTGTGAGACAGCCTCAGAAGATCGTTTGAACATCCTTCGGAAAGTATGCTGTGTAGGAATTATTGTAATGTATTCCGATTGCGGATGATTAGAAATAATTTGTACGTACATATATTTGATTTATTTCTAAAAATAATGATTCTTTAATATTCGTATCAATGCTTTAATTACGGTTAACTTTATCCATTACTATTATCCATTAATAATTGCGTTTTAATTCCTTATTTAATTTGTATTGTACAATATATTATTGTTTCTAACGGGAAAAATTCCATATATAGTACAATTCAATATTCTTTTTTTCCGTCTAACCATTTCACATATCATATACTTAATATAGCATTCATCATTTTTGAAATCCATACATAGATTGTTGAAAGTTTAAAATGCAATATCCAATTTTCATACATATTGTTAAAAATCTATTGTTGCTGTAAATTAAACATGTGTTACAAAATGATATATATATATATATATGTTTTATATAGAATCTAATAAATATATATGTATGTTACAAAATTATATACAACTTAATATTTACATTAATTAAAAGAATCAGTTTTAAATATTTCAATGGAATGTACGTGTCTTTTTCTTTGATACTAACTTGATTATGTGCTAACAGCAAAGCATATTAAATACATTTATATACACATAAATTAAGTTAGTTTTATCATTTAAAAATTAAGAGTATAGTGTAAGAAATTTAGAGGAAATAGGCACAACAGAGAAGCTATCAGCGTCAGGGCTCGGTGGCAGGACGGAAGTATACCAACTCGGAGGAGAAACCAGGCCTCGATTCGAGGCTCGGAGAACCTTGATATATTTTTCGTGATGCCGCTTCTTTCTTATAATAATTTGATCACGTTTACGATTGACCACCTATTCAACGCTTGAGCAATGGAAAATACTTTCTAGGCACTAGTTTCTGTGAATAGATGTAGTCATTTTATTTTACTTTTAATACATTTCTGAAATAGTCCTGAAGGTTCTAAAATAGTCCTAAATGTATCCTAAATTAATCCCTGATAATACCACAATGGACGTCCAGCGGGGATGTATGTAGGACATAATGATGACGCTCATTTCATAGTCTACAGAACGTCCTCAGGACTACAATAGGACGTCCCTATGTTAGGATTAATATTATAGTATCACAATCATAATCAGAAATGCTAAATTTAAAAATCGTTAAAATTGTTCTGATATTCGAGAAATTTTTTTTTCACATTTAGAACAGAAGAAAGCAACGGTTGATTTTATCACTTTCTTAAACCATGTCTGCGAATTTCTCTTTGTTTTTATAAAATTCAATTATTATTAAAGTCGTAACTTTTGCTTGCACTATAAAATAAATAAGATTTTGTAGTGAAGGCTATTATTGTAGAGCGTTTACGAAGCGGAATACTATATATTGGATTAATAGAAATAAATTCCTTTATATTCTTTTATTTACATTTGTAGGATTTATTTACATAGTTACATTATATATATATATATATTCCGTTTTGTTGTTGTGTTCTCTCTTTCGCATATATGTACAAAATGTACAAATGCGAGAGAAACGCATCTATTAAATAAAAAAATAAGATAAAAACAAAGAGAAATTCGCAGATATGATAAAAAAAAGTAATAAAATCAATCGTTGCTTTTTTCTGTTCAAAATGTGAAAAAAATATTTCCAAGACAATATAAAATACAATTTTTTAATTCTGCAAGTAAAATTGAGTAAAAAAAAATGTGAACACACAACGATCCTTGCGTGTTCCCCAAATTGCCTAAAATGCATCAAGCCTCTTTAAAGATCAGACAACAATCAAAATAAAAGTAAAAAAATTCTATATATATAAATTAATAAAAAAAGATAAAAATAGCCAAAAGCTCGAATGGCAGTATGTAGACAGAGGAAAAGTCTCTTTAGAGACTCTGCATTGGCTCTGACATCCACGTTCATTAGCTCTCTTATTAGCTATTTTTATCTTCTTTTTTATTAATTTTTTCTTATAATCTTTTTTTATTTTTATTATTACCTCTTATTATCTAAAGAAATTTATCAAGTAAATATAAATTTTTATTATCTGAAAGGATTAAAATATACATATATACATGTACATGGAGACAAATTGTAAGCGCACTTCTCGCGAATTACTCTTTGTCCGCGATAAATTACAAAGACTACCTGCGCGCGGATGAAAGTGTCGTAGTTTCAATTGACAACGCGATACCGGCTCGGTTAAGAATTCCTCTCGTTAAAACGGAATTTACCCGGACTGCTGGAATTCCGGGCAGTTGGAGAAATGTAATTTGAATTAATAATAAATGTAAAGTGCTGCCGTGCTAAGACAATTTGACTGCGATATTGTGCCGAGATTAACGGTGCAAAAGAATACTGTGCGGATGTATTTTGCAAAAGGTTTAACTTATGAAGAATTTTGCACGATATGTATACTGCAAATGTATAGGACGTAAATCACGATATTATGATCTTGTTGAATTCATGTCCGAGATATCTAACCTTTTGATATTATATAATTCAGTTTTTGACCTATTTCATACGATTCGCGTGTGTTCGTAATGTAGCTGCGTGTTCATAATTAAACATATTTATGGATAGGCGAAGTTTCGAATTTTAACAATTATAGTGTAGCAACTTACCGGAATCCTTATGCAAGTTTATAGCGTAACATATGTATTATTTGTTTTATCACATAACATATCTTAAAACACTTTCACATTTTTTCTAACACATGTTTTCATCACTTTATTTTTCAAAAGTAACGTACCTAACTAAAAAATATGATTTTCGAGTTAGTCTGAACGAATTAAGTAAACTCTTTTATTAAAAGTTATAATTGTAACTTCATAAAAAATCATCTAAATTGTTACAACCAAAAAAAAAGATTAATAATAAGAATAATAAGTATCTTATTGGATCGTATATGTAAATACACAACCAATGAGAAATAAACGCTTAAATAAAGTGCTTAAATTCGATGTGAATTTATATACTATGTATGTGTAGTTCTTTAAACACATTAGGGATGCGGATCGTAAAATTACCGGATTCCCGATATCGGATATCCAGAATGTAACATTGGATATCCGGTATCCGATCGAATATCCAAGAAGGTAACTTCTTCGAGTCGGATATCCGACTGAATTCGGAGAGTGTCTTTCTAAAAAAAAGCCTATAGATATAAAGATTGTATTTTGCAACCATATATATAAGATATTATAGTATCATGAATATGAATATTTATTTCTAGAACATTTATATAAGAAAAAATTAACAGTTTAATGATATCAATTTTCAATCAGATATATTCCCGGATATCCGGCTATCCGGAAAAAAGTGCCGGATAATACCGGATACTTTCCGAATATCCCTACTCTAAACTGCGCGCCGAATTAATTTTTCAATCTTGAAATTTTATACTGACAGAACTATGGTAGTAATCACAAATTAAATTGCCTAGCAAGTTAATAATTTGATGCTAATAGACATCTTAGAAAAATCTTTAATGTTACACTGAGAAAAAAATATAGTTAATTTTAACAAACGAGCATGTATTCTTGATTTTAGAAGCTAAATTTCTCGTTTGTACGAATATGTTTTGAGCATTCAAACAATACAATTTTTAATTTTCGCTTATTTTTCAGATGATATATTTTGTATAATTAATACACATCTTTTTGATATATATAATTTTCAGAAATATACAGTCTTTTATTCTTTATGAATAAATGATTAATTATCCAATAAGAAATGATCATCAATTAAACGTCGAATTGACGTCAAATTGATGTTGAAATCATCGATTTGACATCAATTCGATGACTCATTTTTCGTTGGATAATATTTATTTTTTAAAAATAAAATTAAAAAAAAATATTTTCTCTGTACGAATATTTTTTGCACCCTATATATAAACAATGAAAATCTTATTGGACCATACATATGAATACATAATTGATAATAAATAAATAAAAGTCCATTAAATAAAGTCCATTATTTGAGACCACTAAATAGAACATAAAGATACAACTTCGACTGTTATGGGCTTTATTTCCTATTGATTGTGTAAAAAAAGATGATTTTTTTCAAAATCAGTAAACTAAAAAGAAATTTTATAAAGATTATGAAACGAAAATGACAAAAATAAATATTAAGTATTAAGAATATATTCTTTTTGCTGATATTATTTGATTAATCAGTAATTGTCTGTTAAATTGAAAAATTTTCCACTTCTTTAAAAAATTTAATTTTTAGAGTTGTCACTTTTAAAACAAGAGAGAACTATATATTTTAAATGTCCTTTCTTTACATTACAATATTTGTTTTTAAAAATTGTGCGTTATAAATAATAACTTACGCTTAACATACAGAAGATGTTATTATACAATATAATAGAAACAAACATAATGCAATCTTATAGCATAACATGGACGTTATATAAATGTCCTTAAACATTTTCATATTTTTCTAACGAATATCTTCCAAAAAGGACATAAATATCCTTTTTTTTTTTAAATTATGATGTATGTTTCTACAAATTGTACGTTATGAATAATAACTCACTTTTAACATAAATAAGATGTTGTGAGTCATGCTACAAAAAAAAACTATAGTCACTGCTGTTGAATTTTTCGTCAGCTTGTTATATCTTTGTAGAAAAAATACGTTTTCTGTTTAATATTATACAATTTATTACTTCACAATTTGTTGTACATGTGTATCAAAAGAATACTGCAACAATAGAGTTGAATAACAGCATCATCGAAAACAGTACATTTATTAGTGTCCGAATCATCAGGATGTTTACGTGCAGAAGTTTGCTATAAAAAGCTACCAACCAGCGGTAAAATGGAAGTTATAGATTTCTCTAGTCTCTGAAAAATATCAAGAAAAGAATCAGCTTTCAGTTTTAAGAAATTATAGATCAGAAAAATGGAAACCAGTCAGAATTTTTTATTTCTTATTTATTACCTACTTATTAAGGATAACCGCGCTGATAAAATGTTTCATTTAACGTTCTCAAAAATACAACATAATCATAAATTCACATTTATGTTTCATATAAAGCAGCAGATTCTTTTCGGGATGGTCTTTCTACATAGAAACATTTGTTTGCTTCTCTTGACATAGTCAAAAAGTTTTCTGCCACTTTGTCATAAAATTAATCCAGTTCAGCGTAATAATTCTACTTTATGATGCTCAAAAGTCATAGTAAATAAAAGAATAAATGTCATAATAAAAATGCCGCATTAAAATACACGAGAACTATGGTGCAACGGTGCTTCCACCAACCGAAAGAAAGTCACTGGTTTGTGAAGTCATTCGCGATCCGAGGCGTCGCGGCGTTAAATCACGATGTCTGGGAAAAGTAAGTAGTGCAAACGCATGACTCACCCTCTCTCGAGCGGGGGAAAAAAGTGAATAAAAGCAGAAAAAGTCCTGCACCTCCGTTTGTCGCGCGCGACACGACTGCGTGTCCCATACAAGGGCCGATTACTGATAAGCTTCGTGCTCTTCGTGCAACGATCACGATAAGAGAATATTCGAGCCGGCTTTAACACCTATCGTAGTCTCGCGAGGGAAGCGTATACACGGTATATGCCACGGTATATTACATGCAATTCTCCGTTTCCCCGGAGTGCTTATACTCGCCGCTCCTTGCCTGGCGGATATTTTATTTGCTCAATCCCGAGCTAGAGAGAGAACTCGCCTAGCCTCAGAGATGCGTTATTCATGCCAGGAAAATTAGTCGACGATTATTCTGAATACTCGAACCATTAAAATGAAAAGTGAAAGAAATCCAGCGATTTTTTGTTTCTTGAATGAAAATCGTTCGTTTTTCTGGCTGAAAATCGTGGCTGAAGATCATCATTTTTGAAAATCTGACATTTCTCTTTGAAAGTTTTAGGTAGTATTTCAACATCTAATTCTAAAATATATTAGAGTTCGAATCGTTTCATTGAAATTGAAAATTTATGACCAGAATTATCGTATAATTTAACTCGAACTCTATAAATTACTCTCGAAATTGGGATACTAACTTTACAGAGATCAGCTTTTCTTGGCCAGGGACGTCAATCGTAAGGCAATTCGTGCTCCTTTTAAGGGCTCCTTCGCCGGATATATCTTGGTAATTATATTTGAGCAAGACAGGTTTGCTCTTGCCGGCTGGCTATGTCTTATTACTGACCGTATTCACGTCGGGTTATGATGCTCCATAAGACCTAAAATCCTTCATTAATTAGAAATGGTTTCTAGTCACATATTCGCAACTTTCATCAAAGCGATGTGAATCAGTTCAGAGATATGAATAAATTACTTTAAAATGAGCAAGTGTTTCTCATTAAATCCGAACGAATCTCAAATTAACACAATTCTAACTATTGTTTTTACACCATCTTATTGTTTTGAGAGAGATACTTGTTATATATAATTCATTTTTTATCAATAAAGCGTTATTATCTTTAATAACATCGTTATACGAACTAAATATAGTTACGAATAGTGGTAGTTTATATTCAAAAGCGAACAGCTCTCTTTTTAAATCACTGAATATAATTTTATGAATATAATTAAAAGTTATGGAGATGTTTCACTTCTCTTTCTCTCTTCCTCTCTCTCTTTCTCTCTCTCTCTCTCTCTCTTTCTCTCTTTCTCTCTCTCTCTCTCTCTCTCTCTCTCTTTCTCTTTCGCAAATATTTTATTGCTATTATTTATGGGATATCCATCATCAAAATAATAAAGTAAGTTCGTTAAATGAATGGCGAGACAACATCAATCTGTATCATGAATACTAAAAAATACAAACAAAAAAGATACTCAACTACAACAATAGTCAAATGTAGCTGCATTTTCCTCGCTATTTAACTTGCTAGCGGAACGTTTACTATTCGAAACGTGACGGGTATGTGCCAAGCAAAAAAAAGAGAAAGTTAGTGAACTAACAGCAAAATATCGAATTTTTGCGCTAATTTATCTCTATTGTATCCGTTTGTTAACGACTATATGGTTCGTCAAATTACTATACTCTATATATTGCATTTCTAAAGTGTTTCTCTTTGTGCAGCAATTAGTTCACCATGAGATCAACGAAACATTTTCTCTCTTAAATAGCTAATGTTGAATTTGCCTAAGAAAATAAAAAAATTACGTTCAACAATATTATATCTTTTAAAATTAAAATAATTGTAATTAGATTCTTTATACGTAAATTATCATTAAATCTAGGGGAGAGTTGCCGAATGCATATCTCTTAACCTATTTTTTATCATACTTTCCATTTGGCACTGTTTTGTGCAAATGAATATTAGAAATTGTAACTTAAGGTTTTGGATGCTTATTATTATATATTTAATTTTTCATCAATAACAAATTAATTTGTTATAAATCTTTTTATAACATGCTGCAAAACGATTTAGGCAACCAATCGCTTAAATGCCTAATTTTAATAATTTATTGAAGGAAATCAAATATTTTATAATTATTAAATAATAATAATGAAAAGACAAATGACGTCAAAGTAAAATTGGCTTAAATATATTTGTGCACTTGATATTTGTACTGATATCAATTATTAGTTTTATTATTGTCAATTATCATCAGTCTTATCTTGTGATGATACGATTTAGGAAATTTGATGGATTTTATAAAAATATCGATTTAATCTTCATAGTGATTAACGTATAGAGTGAATGTAAAATATTTTACAATAAATTTTTTTATAAAAAATACAAAAATTTCTAATAAAATGGTCGCGTTATTAGCTACATCAGATGATTAAAAATTAATAGATATACCTTTTTAAAATGCCGCTAACATCCATAAAACAAGACATAGGCTATTATATTTTTATCTATATTACTCATTTCTCATGTATAATGTTTTATATTATTATTACTAAATATTGCCTATATTAAGTAATAATATAAAATATTGATGAGGTACGACTTAAGTGACCATTCGGCAACTCTTCCCAACTTCTTTTAGAAAAATATTTCTGCAATGCTTTAGCAAAATACGTTTTACAATCTTAATATGATTGATATGTTATTAATTTTTTGTTCTGAGCCAATTCAAAATAATAAGCATTGAATATCATTGTTGATGTCATTTATCTTTGCTAATCGTTTATTTTATTCGTATGCAATGTACATGCGCTTTAAGGGTGATATATCCTATGAGAGTTAGTTGGATACCTGCCAACCACGTTGCTGGCTCAGCATCGAATTGTTGAAATACTGTGCGGAGCAGCTTCAACGACAGCATTACCTGTGTGATTACTTGATCGCGATGCCGATTGCCATCGTTGAGTTTCAGATGGACGCAAAGTATCGAAATATTATGCTATGATATACCTAATCAAAGTATCATGCGGGCATTTCTCGTGTTTGCGATTTAATCCCAAGCGATGATAAAACGTCTCGATATACCATATCGAGGAACGGAAAAATACACAACGAAAGAACTGGATAAACAACAGCTGAAGAAATGGCTGCAACGTCATAAAACTCTGTACTACACTGATGGAACATCGATTTTCACATCGCGATTTCGACACAACGAAACTTTTACGCGAATGAAGAATCTACTTGAATTTCGCATTGATTCCCAAGATTGAGTCATTTGCATTACTAACTTCGAGCAAGTATCGCAAACGCTGTTGTCGACAGTGACATTTTTCATGATTTCTTCTCGTGTTGGCAACTACACGTTTGGTGATTGTATCAATTTTTCTCTATGTTTTTTTTTAAAGAGATAAAAAATAGTTTTAAAATTGGCGAACGTTGGTGTACATTAGCACATGAAATAAAAAATGCGATCGCACTTGCACACAATTGTAACTGTTACAGTAACTGTGACGAGATCTGTAAATGGATATCAGCGCAAACAGTAATATTAAAGCGCAATATATAAGCGTGCTTAATTCTCAGTTGACAAAAACCGTCACACCAAAAAGGGGTATAAAAAAAATCGCACTCCTTTGGCGCGTGAGTAAAATTTTTACATGCAAATTATTTTTCGTATTGCTTATATTACTGCGATCCGGAATAAACGAACGGGGCTTTGCTTCAAAGGCCAACGGTTATTTTTGTGACACGTGTGCCTCGAAAATGGCAACTGTGCCATGTGGTAACAGTAGTAACAAGAAATAAATCCTGGGGCGCTCGCAAAACTGTTCCAGCTTTGTTTCCAACGGCTTGGAAAAATGTTACTAACTGCCGCGGTATGTCACACTGAGCTTGTAATACACCGTGGCAATTACAGCGTTGCCTCAAGCGCAGATTTTTCCTGAATTTTAACAAAATAATCCGGCAAAATTTGTCATCGCTCCGCGACATTTGCGATGGACGGTTATGCTGATCTCGTATAATGTTTCAGTTACCATTTCGATCACTTGGTTCTTAGGATTACAAGATGCAAAACAAAAATTTCCACGACAAATTTTATACCATCTTCTATACTATTAGATTGGAGCAAAAGTTTGTAGGACTGCAGCACTGCTTAACTTGTCTCATTACACGTTTTTTTTTTAAAGTTAGCATTATACTATTTGATAGAGCAAAGTTTCAGCTTTGAGAATCTGTTTTTTAAATTGCGGTACGCAATGATTTTTAACAAAGTTATGAGCAATCAAAGTCAAAATGTTTCTTTTAATTAAATCAGCGATAATTCCACAAAAAAAAATCTTAAGGGCTTGCTTTTCATGACTTTGCAACTCCAAGACGGCTCGCTATTGCTCGTGATTCGTGACTCGTGATATGTTATTTTCGGAAATTAACAGTAAGTTTCGCGAGCCAAAGAAGCCTTTGTGAGTAGATAAGCCGACAAGACATCTTGCTCTGTTGGATCAATGATCAGCAGAATGCTTATTTTGCAAATTTTCTTCGCTGATATATGACTATATAAAAGATCTAAAAGTAATATAATTCAATCAGCACGAAAGAAACTTCCAACAGTAGTAAAACAAATATCTCTATCGAACGTGAAATGCTTGCAAAAAGTCATCATATAAATTTTTTATGTAGTTATAGAAACTCGACAATTTTTTCATTATCCTATCCCATACTGTGACTTGAATGATCAAAAAGCAACTTAATAAGTGTCTCGACTAGCAATAATAAACAGGCTTTTACACATTTATATGCAAGCACAGAGAAATTGGATAATGCAACGATGCACGATAATTAATTTTTTCATTCAGTCAACGCTCTAGCGAGTTCTTTGATTCGCGTAACTTACCGATAATTTGGCGAGTCAATGAGCCATGGATTACGAATTGCGAAAGCCATGGCAAGCAATAGTGAGCCATCCTGTTCCTACGGCGTATAAAGGCTTACCGAGCCATAATTCGTCATATGAGCCTGACTCAGCGCATTGTAATTTTTTCGTCAATCAGATTCAGAAAGTCTTTTTTTATATCAATTTCGAGACTGATCCTGTAACGAACTTAGGCGAGCCAAGATCACGAGCTATGCTGAGCCTCGGGCCATGGAACATCACCTTTAGAAACATTTTTAAGAAACCATTTTGCAGGGAAAGTTCTAAATTTTCACATTAGAAAATCGAAATTTTTCGCAAATTTTATTTTTGTACACGTATGATAGGCTACAAAATGGGAAAAAATTTTCCATCTTGTAGTTTTCTATATGTAAAAATTATCAAACTCACAAACATAAAAACTGAAATGACATAGTAACTTTTCGGAAGTAGAAATTTTAAGCTTTAGAAGAATTTTTTTAATTGAAATTCCATTCATTTTTAATGAAGTTACAGCTGCTTGATCTTCAAGTTCGTTATAAACTTTTGTTCCAGTTCATTATTTCAAGCATTAGATGTATTCTTTATGCACACACACACACACACACACACACACAGTGCGCGCGCACACACAATATTTACATGTAAACTTTGTGTGGAAATATGACTTCTTTTTCTTTATTATAATTTTATAATAAGATATCATTTATGATTCAGCATTTATTTCTGCATATTAATGGATCAATTCTAAATAGAATCGTAAGATTACTTATATAAGTTATAATGTTTTCATACGACTTATATAAGAACTTACAAATGCTAATTTTATGCAATATCTTTACAAACAATTTCTTATTAGTCATAAGGTTTACGAGAAATCGCAGATATTTACAAATGATACGTCTTACAGTAAACATATATGACTGACATTGTAATAGAATTACAACATCAATCATAAGTTCTTTACAAGTTTTATGAGAACAAGTTACGAATCTTACGATTCTGCTTATAATTGATCCATAAATCTGCGTGATAACCGATATATCATAATTCTAAATATTATAAGAAAGTACAATATAACGTATCTATTTTTTCAACAATCTTTCGAATCGTTCAAAATTTGATAGTCCCTACAAGTGGCAAAAACTAAAAAGTTGTCGACAATTTTCGAAATAGAAAATTGCTCGAAACGAAATAACGAAAGAAACATTTTACGACAATGGTACCCTTAGGAGGCTGTCGATGTTCAAAGAAGCAACCGAGATCCAATGATACGAATCCGTACTATATATTTCTTGGACCATCCCAGGATCTCTATACACTATCGAGAAAAAGTCACATAAAATGGCAGTATTAAGGTCGGTGAAACGAAAAATATCAATGAAATCGATACTCTCCCGATTTCTCATAGATACGTCTTGCTGAACGATTCAATTGACGTAATGTAGTCGCGTTCTTTATATCATTTAATTAACTTCCAATGAAATTTTATTAAAGTTTTTTTACAATAAATTCATATTCCTATTGAATTTAATGAAGAAGTTGGTTCTTATTTGGTTGAAAGGCCATTTATCGTAACTTTGATTATCGGATTTCCGAAGTCAATTGAAACCACTTAATATTCGTTGTGTGTTGGAGAAACTTTTACACAGATTAATTACTTGTAAGAAATCAGAAGATAATAATATTATTTGCTGAGATCAACTTAATGTCATCTCGAGAAAACTATTAAGAAAACAATTTTATATAAAATTTATGTTAATAATTATGAACACATGCATAAATAATATCATATCGAAATATTAAAAACAATTCTAAAATAAAAGATAAGTATGTTTTTACTATTTCATAATTTTATATGTCTTATTCCGTATTACAAATAAAATAAGGACTATATATAGAAGTAAGAATAAATAATGTGAAATATTGGGATAAAAATGTTATTTATCGAAATCAAATTAATGTTATCTCGAGAAAAAAATACTGAGAGAATATTTTTTTATTAAAATTTGTACGATTAATTATGGATAACGTCATATCGAAATAAAAAATTGTTTTAAAATAAAAGACAAATACTCGTTTATTATTTTATGATTTTATATGCATTATTTCGTATTGTAAATAAAATAAGAGAGCTATACATATATGCGGAAGTAAGGAAAATCCAATGATTACACACATACTTGCTGGCTTTTCAATTCTATCGTGACTAATAAAATCTTCATGCAGAGGTTCCACTAGAAGGCAGAATATAACAGCTTCAGAAAGATTCGCTCTCTCTCTCTCTCTCTCTCTCTCTCTCTCTCTCTCTCTCTCTCTTTCCTCTTCCTATAGGATCTTAAGTTCGTCGTTTAGTTGCGAAGTAATATCAAGTAAGAAGAGAAACATAGGATATCGATGAAGTTTGCGAAGTGCTGCAGCGCCAACGAAATCGATTCTATCTCTACGCGGTTATTCGGTGGCCCGATAGATCGGTAATTTCATTCCTTCTTTGTATTGCTTGATATCGAGCTTTTAGATAAAATCACGTTTACGTTAACCGTTTGCCTCCCAGAACTCTCGGAAGAAGCAATTCGACGGAACGATTCGCATATTATAGCTAGTTATTTGCTTAGATTTTTTGAAAAACGGCGTATGAAAAATCAACACTGTATTCCTCGTATGTTTTGTATTGCTAAGTGTGATAATAATGATAAAGATGTCATCGTCGAACTTATTTCTTTTTGCCTTCTCAGTTATTTTTATTTGAGAGTTCTCGAAGCACAATCAATATTATATCTATTCTTCTGCAGGACTTTTATGCCTGGAATATCATATTTTAATACAGCTCAAGTTATTCTTTATATTATTATCATTACGAGATTACCGAATTACAACGCGTGGTAATGAACTCCATGTTATTCATTAAATAATTTAGATATTTTATTAATGTAATTTAATACAATTTATTAAGATATTTTATCATATAATAGAATATCTGAGTAGTCTTGTTTATAATTATACTTCTTGCTTATAATTATACCGTGGTTGCCATTATAAAATTATTCAGGTATATTACATGATAAAATCTAAATTAATTAATAAATGGTATAAAGTTGATGATCACACGTTGTATTTGCTGGTGATCTCATATAATGAAAATAATTGTGATAATATAAAAGAATAATTTAACCACTGTCCTTCAAACATAAAAAATAACTTCATCGTTAACCTTTCTGTAATATATGAATTATTTGAAAATATTAAATGATTGAAGACGAGATATATTTTTCATGTTTTATATGCCTTAACGGAGGGATTAGCAAGTGAAGTATTTTCGAGCTTGCACCGTTGCGATCGTTTGCGTGATAGTAGCTGACACCTTCCCTCGTGCAACCTTTTGCGTTTCGACGTACAGCGAACAGCCTTATCTACGCCTCGGTTTACATTTAAGAATGTACCGGGTGCTTTTCGTAAACAAAGCACGTCCCGAAGCAACTTATAATTGACCGAAGGTTTGTCCGTGACAGTTCTCGTTTCTATATCTCCCATTCACCTGTGTTCTTCTCGCGCGCGCGGCACCTCGTCTGGCTCTCTTTCCCCGTATCTTTCCATCACCCGATCCTCTTACTCCACTCTCTCTCTTCGTGCCACGAATCGACGAAATTGCTCTACTCCGGTAGACATGACTTGAGGCACTTTGCCACGGCAATTTTCAACCACGCCTTTCGATTCGTTAAAAAAAGCCGCTCTATATAGTCGAATCGATGACTGATTACGGTAACTGATTGTAGGATCCAAGATCACATACTCGAGTAATCATAATTACTTATATATTTTTCTTTATTACTTGAGTTACGTTACTTCATGAAAGAAGTAATTAAAAATTTAACTATACAGATCTCTCTAAGAATAATTTTGTGAACCATCAAAATAATTATGTACACGCAGAGAAAAGATTAGTTAACGCAGTTAAAATAGAGCTGCCAATTAAAACGTGTCTTTATAGGGACAATTAATTAATCGTTGCTATCAAAGCTCAATTTATTAACTGCTAAAATTTAGGTGCTGCAGCGAAAAATATTCTCTTCTAGAGTAAAATGACAATAGGCAACGTTCCAGAAACAATTGCGAATGGAATATTTGATTACGCGGTTAAGAAGAAATGAATATAGTTGCCACTTACTTAGCTACTCATATTAAGTACGCTTTTAATTTTAACTAATAAAGTTGGATGTCGGCAGCAAATGTATTTTATCTTCAATAGCTCAATTTTAATCAATAACAGCAAAATTTGAATCAGCAACTGATATTTAGCTGATACTAAGTTCTTTTTTGCGTGTAGGATATGCTTAAACGTTGATGATAATTTCGCAAAAGAAGTTTTAACATTCTAGCAATCAGTTTGAGCATCCTTATAATTATTTTGACAGTTCAAACAAAATTATTTTCAGATCTATCCGGCTAAATTTTTAGACACTTCAGCAAAATATCCGTATTCAATTTGTCTGATGGTAAAACCGTGGAGAGCTTCGCAAAATTTATTAAATCGACATTCAGTTAACTAGGATTTGTATTAGGTGTTGGAATTAATTCGTAGCGTTTTACAAGTGATAGGAAGTACTTTCATTAATGTATTTTTTAATGCTCATGTGAAATAAATAACATTCTTTCATTTAAAAACGCTACGAATTAATTCCAACACCTAATATAAAAAAAAATAGTGCGTAAACTTGTTCTCCGATGCGCAAGATTTGTGGTCGTAAAATCGAAACAACGAGGTTACATCTTGCAGCTGCGCCAACATCGAGGATTCCACGTAAGTTATCGTAGAGGTTTAATTTGATATCTGCTACAATACGATACAATGGCTTGTAATCTTGCCGCGTTTTGCCGCAGTGCTAAATGCGGCTGCACATTTCTCATTTTGCGTTGACGTAAATTCCAATTCTTTCCAATCATTTATCGGATGTTTAATTAATGGCCGATATGTCGTATAAAATCTGTTATAATTACGGAACGTGATTTTACAGCCGAATTACATTTTGTTACAGTTTGGCCCGGACTTTTTGAGAAGTGGTCCGGAATTTTTAATTTCAACCCGATGCACTCGTATAACGAGATAATTATTATTGCAAACACATTGCACTGAGCAAAATGTGGAATATATGTTATACATATGTCATACATATGTCATATACTTACATTTCTGCTTTGTGATTGTCGTGCAAACAACCAAGTCTCGCTCGAAAAAAACGTGTCCAGGATTAATGAAGGTTTTCCAGGTTTTCGATAAAAGCGCCGTTAGTTTGATCGTGATCGAGTCGCGTTCTAGATCGATAGGCTTATCCGAGCAGTTTGTGCAAAAACCCATATGCCATGCAATGACAACGCGTCGCGTTGTCCGGTGTTCGATCATCAAAGACACGCTTTTTTCGCGTGGCGAAGAGATTAGAACCCGCTGATTCGGTAACGAGAAACTCTCGTGTTCGGCGCGACTAATGACGCGCGACATGCAACGCTCTGTAGGATTCGATACTTTGGAATTTACATTGTTCAGACGACAAAAACTTCATCGACCGACGATTATTAAGACATTATAAATCGTATATCATTTCTATGAGATGAAAATAGCGTGAGAAAATAACATATCACTAGTTTATCAAAAAATATATATTTTTTTTTCAATTACTTTTATCCACACATAGTGTGTCCTATAGATTTTTAGATGCCGAAAACGGAATGAAATTTCACTGGCACGTCAGATTTTCAGAATAATTAAGGTTCGATGTGTAAAAACGATTTTTTAACGATATTTGACTTTTTTTGTAAAAAAAAAGGTTAGATATTTTGAAATTCTGATCAGGAGTAACGAATGTATTGTTCATCCCCTATAAAATGCACTTTTTTATTTTTAATGTCTTACTTTTCAGCCATGTTATGATAGATTTAAATACAGAATTTTTGTTAATAAAGTTGCTTTGTATACAACGATGAAGTTATATACCTATACTTATAATTTCTAGTTTGTGACTACCGATATACACTATAGTTCATCGTTATAGATTCCGCTATATGTACATGTACATATGTATATACATTTATATTTACACATAAAGTTTCATTAAATGGCCACATCGGAAAAAAAACGCATTAAAATAAAACATAAAAAATGTTTCTGGCAAAAGTTGTATAGTCTGTGTATATGTAACAATATAGTCACAAACAAGAAATTGTATATGATTTCATCATCATAGATAGAAAATTTGCCATCTTATTGTTAGAAAGATTCTACATTTGAATTCTTTATAACATGTCCAAAAAATAAGGCAATGAAATAAAAAATGAACTTTATAGAGGATAAATCATTTATGCTTTTAATACAAATTTCAAGATAATATTAACCTTGTTGACAAAAAAAAATATTATCAGAAATTCAAAATCAAATATTATCAGAAATTTTTGGGATATTAAACTTTAATTATCTCGGGAACCTAACGTGTTGGAATTTTTTCCAGCTTGCTTGAATATTATGCGCGCATATTTTTATCATTAAAAAATCTATAAGAAACATTTATTGTTAATCAGGTTCAAAGTAATTTTTTACTGTAAACTAGTGTAATTATTCTTTTACCTTTTTCTAAAACTGACATGAAATCAAATACGTACATTAATCTCCGCGAAATAAAATTTGCGAGAAGATGTCATTCCTTTACTTTTTCCAAGCGGAATAAAATGTTTTAAATAAATAGAGGAGTATCAAATACGGCCGAAGCTGGATATCTTGATATCTGATAACATTTTTATGCAGGAAGAACGATTTTGCTAAAAAATGATTTTGTTTAAAGTTTAAATAAACACAGATCTAAAAATAATTTTGTTAAAACCTCAAAATAATTATAGGAAACTCAAGCAATGAGTAAAGCAAAGAAAGTTATTCCATTCCAGCAACCAGCTTGAACGTCTTACATAATTATTTCGATAGTCCAATAAAATTATTTTCATATCTCTATCTATCTAAATTTTTAGATACTTCAGTAAAATCGTTCTTTCCGTGTACGTAAATTATTTAATACACTTTATAGTTTTTGTAAATTGTGTGCTGAATACAGCCAGTTTTGAAATGCATGATTTTTAAATATGCTGAAACATTGGCTGCGTTCAGTAGAAAAAGCAACTGTCGTAAAATTCTTTAAAATGATTAGTCTTGTCCTTATTGGATATATAAATGTATAAATCATAAAGAATTTTACAACAGTTGCAAAGCTGTTTTTTCTGAACGCAGCCATTGATATCACAACCTAAATTGATCACGTCAAATAAATAATAATAATGATAAGAATCTTAAAACACTCTAATGAATTTAAAAATGTTTTAATTTTTACACCAATTATTTTTTAAATATTATTCTATTTCATCAATTGTGACATGAAATAGGATTTCAATAGAACTGTCTAATTTATTACAAATTTCCTTTCTCTTGAAAGAAATAATTTTTCTTGAAGAAATTCAAATTCCCCTGAACGATGGATCGAATTGCTGATAGCTTACTGACACATCGTATGCGTTCATGCATGATCGGATTTTGTCGAATCGCATGCAGGCCAAAGGTAGAGCCATGCAAAAAATGATTCCCGGTTCGCAATAATATAATTCCGAGTGCGACACGATATCGTTTTCAACGACTCTAATGCGAGCTCGTTGACGTACGACTCGTGTAACGAGGACGCGCGGCCGAATTCGTGAAATTTGCAAGGCAAAGGAGCACGCACACATACGCACGCACGCACGCGTACATATATGTGCGCGTTTACATTTACGCCCTAGGCAAATGATATTGTAGCTCTCACGGACGCAAAAGCTCGTTTGTTAGAGCTCCTTTCGATTGAAAGGGGCCGATCGGACGGGAAATGTCCTCCATCCTCTATCGCGTTATTGAAAGCAATATTTTTGACGTTAGCTATTGTCAAAGATCCAAACTAAAAGTGTGTTACCACAGACACGAACATTCTGCATAAGTTCGCACGCGTCAATATGGATGGAAACTATTATACTTGCTTGCCCGTCTCCTGCTCTCGGCATTGTTGTGCAACCGAAAAATGCAATAAATCCTGCGCCATTATTATTATTGCGACGTATACGCGAAAACCGCGCTCTCATCGCTGTCTAGTCCTGATAAAACTTCGAGAGAATTGCCAATCGATCCTTAGTCGATAGTAGATCCCATTGTGAGCGGACCGATCGCGAATTTATCTCGATAATATTATCGACTTGATTACATTCCATGAACGCGGGTACGAATAAATTTACATTCTCTGTGTAACGTCAAATTGAATTTGCTTTGGTAGAACTTTTAAACTTATTTTATTTGATAGTGGCAAATTAATTCTCCAGAGCTAACTCCAAAATCTGTAACACTGCAATTACTGGCGTTATGTCTATAAGATTCATTTCTCTCAATTAATGGGATGCTGGAGTGACGTTCGAATTTAATTAATGTTGATACAGATTTGTAAATCCCAAATAAAAAAGTTGATAATAGTGATATTTTTAATTCATTTTTTACATTATTGTATCTCACTCCAATGCATTCCTTCTATTCTTATGTAACATATTCAACATCATCTCTTTATGCTGAAGTTATAACATCGATTTAGGAAACTGGCCAATCACAGTCATTCTTCTAAAGAATAGCTATGATTGGCCAGTTTCATAACATTGATGTAAACCGTGTAAACGTAGTAAATGACTGCTTTGTTTACCATTCTGAGTCTTCGCTCAGCATTTATATACACGTAATTTGCAGATCGATAAAAATCTTTCTTTTTAAAGGTTGGCAAGAGAAATTGTGGAGACTTCTAGTCGAAGACGATCAATTTTTTTATGCTGAAATTACGTTTAAAATACTGGATATATATTACTAATGAATCGCGTTTTAATTGCGATATTCATAACCAGAAAAGGTTCCTGAAGGCTCGTATAGAGCGATTTTTTAGGAAAAAAACAAAATAAAATTTGTCCTGTTATTTCATTCGATGTATACAATAATGCAGTTAAAAAAAAGATGTACATATAGTTTTATTAATAAAAATTTTCAAAAATCAAATTTGCAGAATTCGGCTCTGTACACACCTTCGCAGCTTCATAAAACAAGAAACTAAAAGGTTTTATAATGTGATATTATTTCTTGGAGATAAAATATCAGCACAAAAATATGTAAAATAAGGAGTATATCATTTTATTTATTAAGATATTTTTAAGAATGAAATTGTAAAATTTGGTTTTTTTAGTAGGCTTCGTTATAGTTTCGTAAAATATGAGCCAAAATGAGTTTCGTGACAAGATATTTCTTGTAAGAGACAATATATGGTAGAGTCTGATAGAGCGCAGATATATAGTTGCACCACAAATGAAGTGTAAATGAATTGGTTTGTCACTCCTGTCAATCCCTAAGCTTTTAATTTTAATTTTATAAACTCATTTTATAAACTCAATATTGTTTGTTCACGTAAAACGCTGGGTACTTATCGTTTTGTCCATACTGCTGTAAAACTTTTGTATTAAGGAAATATTTACGTCAGGTGACGGCTTCATGAAAAAAATATAAGTTTTTAACTTTTTTCAATTTTATTATAGTATAAAGTCCACTGGAGCACCTTTCAATTTTGCGTCTACTTTAATTCTATAAAAGGACTTTTTATTCCGTTTAATAAATTCGGAAATTTATATCGATTTGAAATGTCCCGACAATTTGGATCATTTATTGTTAGTATAATTAGGTCAGTTGTATCCTGTGCATTTTTTTTCTTTGAAATATTAAGAGCATTTAAATAAATAATGGTTTCTTTCCTTTTTTTTAATAGACAACTTTACAAATATATTCTAAAGGCGTTAAAATATATAATATATATAAGATTCACAAATCTCTTTCACCAATTTCCGATTGAGCTAGCCAACTTATACTTACTCGTAATAATATTAGGTGTTGGAATTAATTCGTAGCGTTTTTTAATGAAAGAATGTTATTTAATTAAATAACATTCTTTCATTAAAAAACGCTACGAATTAATTCCAACACCTAATAGGTTATTATTTAATTTTATTAATTAATTTTATTGAAAAAGAAATTAAATTATAAAAATTATATATTATAAAAATAATTATAAAAATTATTAAAATATAAATATTTTATTTATCTAGCTACTTATATTTAATGATTGTAATTTTAATATTACACAAGGTGTTATATAATCCAATGTATACCAATGAAAAAAATTCCGATTTTTTGTTGTTGTTTCTCGACATTTAAAAAATTGATATCCCAAAATTAGCTGATTAAGAGTTGGCTATCCCTTAAAACTAAGAGTAATTAATTTTAAGGGATAAATATGATTAAGTCATATAAAAAGAATGAATACTAATTGTAAGTATATTTTAATAAGAATAATCCAAATTTTTGCAGATGTAGCATTACAAAAATTGAGTAGTTTAACATTTTTGATAGAAATTTATTATTGAAGAAAAGGGGGGTCTAACCAGAGAATCATTATCAAATCCGAAGAATTAATGGGAATAACGGTATTTAGTCAATAATTTCAAAAAATACGGAAAAATACAACTTTGAATATTTGGCTGAACAATTAATAAAAACTCACAATATATCCACTAAAACAAAATGTAAATTTACCGAACGCGAAACGTTCAGTATGTTCACATGTAATATAATGATCGTTTCAATCTGAGAACTAACGTAAAATGAATACGTATGTATCTGGCGGAAATAATGAATAGCACTCGGTCGCTTGCAATCGATATATATCAAATCGCGCTTTGAATCAAATCCGCATATATTCGGTTTAATCCATCGCACATCGATCAAACTATAAAACTCGCCATTAAATCCGTAAACAATATTCGCCGTGTGCATCATTTACTATCTTCATCCAGTTTGTCTGTGTTTATATGTATGCTTTATAATGCGTTACACAGATGAATCGTGTATTTATTGTGTGTTCCTTCACCGTGCCTTTGTTATCGCGACACGCTAATTCGTTGCAGATTCACTTTGCCGTCGCTCTTATGACTGCGTTTGATAACGTGAGATCATCAATGACAGCTATATAGTATCCAATGAGCAGATTTAATTACACAAGCCTGATCATTTTTACATAAATTATATATGATAATTGTTTACCTTTCGAAGCTTATGATGGATTTAGACCCTGCATTATTATTGAAGAGAGGGGGGGAAACCTTTTTTAACCAAAAGGTCATCATCAAATCCGAAAAATTAATGGGAATAACAGTAACCAGTTAATAGTCTCAGAAAATCCAGAAAAATATAACTTTAAATATTTGGCTGAACAATTAATAAAAATTCACGATATATATTCAATAAAACAAAATTTACAAATGTAAATTTACCAAACGCGAAACGTTACAGTATGTTCACATGTAATTATAAATCTCTGTCGCTGTTAAATGTCGAACTTAAAGCGCAAAGTACTCTTTTCTTCCACTGAGAGAAAAATTTTTGATATTTGTGACTATAATTACTATTATAATTATCACTTTTATAAAAAAAAGCTTTACCAAGAACTTTATTTTCAGCGCACCATATTTTCTTTTATTCTTAATAAAATATACTTGGTATTAATTTTTTTTTCATACGAGTTACGTCATTTTAGTTTCTTGAAATTAATTAGTGCTTTATAATCGGCATAAATTAAATGAGTCTCACAGACTCAGAGCATCAATAATCTGTGTTATAAACTTTGACGTCAGGTCCAAAGAGTTAAATACGATTATATGATTATGCATAATTATATATGATTATATATGATATAGATTTTATATGATAATTTCGTGATTTATACTTGTTGCATTTCAACGTACAGTAATATACTAAATATTAAATATAGTACATTAGTTTAATGAAACAATTCTACGTAGATTCGATTTAGATATTGAGGTTACGTACAGGATTCGCGCTATTAGCGCTATTTTATCATTATATCTTTATTGTTTATTAGACCTAAAACAAGGATGATGCAATAATCGCGCTGATAGCGCTGATAGCGCGCGAACCGAACGCAGCTTAAAAATTTTACAACAATTTCATCATTTTACATTTTTCTCGATACCTTAATTGCTATCGACATTGTTCGCATGAAAGTTGTCCAATCGCACAGCGACAAGGCATTTGTCTCGTGCAACTTAAAGGAATCCCGCTGCGGATTTCTCGCGTCTCTGTCGATCCGCAGGCTTAAGTAGATCCGCGGTTTCGCACCGTTCGCCTCTGTAGTATATATATGCGGCTCCGCGGCTTTGCGTACTTTTAATTACGATGGAGCGGCCGTGTTTATCGGATATTCCCTTTGACGCAAGAAATTGGAAAAGTTTCGGCAGACGTTTCCATTCGACAAGCGCCTAGAAGTTTAGGCATCCGCGGGCATACCACTTACTTAAAAGCGACCTCCTCTGTCACCGTCTCTGTTTGCGAATAACGTTACCTCTATTCCGAGTCTTGTGCCGTCGGAACGACCGCCGCCGTCGCAATGGAGATGAATTCGGCCGAATCCATTCGCGAAATCGTTGGTCTGAGAAAGAATCCTGGATTCACCGGACCGGAGGTCGGTCCAGCCGCGACCGGCGTTCTGGTCCGTGCGATAAGAAGCTTAACTTCCCTTTGGTACTTTATCTTCGAGGTCGTGGGGAGAACGACGACGTAAGCGCTTGAAGTTGATCGCGCGAAATGTCCCACGGCGGACTATGTAGCGACGAGTAGGTATAGGTTTGTACGAGGGTTTATTTCGTAAATTTGAATTTATAGATTTCCGTTTATAAATGTCTATTAAACGGGAAAAGAAATCTGATTGCATAAACTGGAAATCTGATAGATTCAGTCAGAAAAATGCAAATCGGATATTCAAAGATAATTTCTATGAAACGTTTCAGTTGAGATGATTATACGAAAAAAAATGATTTTGCTAAAATATTTAAAAAGGACTCTGCATTAATTATAATTGAATCTTAGCGAAATATATTAGTTTTCATGTATCATGTAGCTTATAAAGTGATAAAAGATAGAAGACAGACTCAAGGCTCGATAATGGATAGTTTTTAAACTATGGTGAATTAAAGATGCTTTGTGAATATAAGTTTTATACCTTTGATATATCATAGCTCAAAAGTTATCGATTAATTATTGAGCTTTATGTTTATGACATCCTTTTTTTATCACATTAAAAATTATATTATATGAGAAAATCATAATTTCATTGGGACTTAATTTTTCATACGATTAGTACAGAATCCTTTATCCCGAATTTACAATTTTTTTATAAGCTTAAGCCATAAGGAATGGACGAATCAATTATTCTCCTCGCATTCGACTGTAGTTGATCAATTTCTTATGGCTTAAGGCTTAAAATACTTATTGTAAATTCGTACTTAGATAGATACACATTTGAAAATAATTTCATTGGATTATTTCAGCAAAATCATTCTTTCCGTGCAGAAATTCAATTACAATAACCATTCTGATTAGTATAATTAGAATGCATTTTGTTTGTACTTGTTGTTAGTATAACCGAAATCTTTTTCTCAGTGTAAAAATACCATTGCTCACGCGAAATTGCGTTGTATCAGTACGTTAGAAGTTCTGCGTGTTCCATCTTCTACATTCTGTTCTACATTCTCTATATACCTTCCCTCTTTCAATAAGTTACAGTGCAGCTTGTTTTCGTATACAATTCAAGTTAATATCCTCCCTGAATTAAAGCGAAATATCTTGCGCTTAACATTTCCATCCTTTGCTGCTGCAAAGTCACAGCATTTAGCTATTACTCGATAAATGAGCGCGACCGGTGGAACATCTTATGCTTTCAACATTCCTCTCTCATCGCTTTCGAATCGTATGATGACATTGGTTATTCGTGTTTCACGATATCGAATTAATACTGCTTGAATGGATACAATTGAAACATCTTACTCGTAATATCCTCTTCTCAATTCATGAACCGATTCTGATTGTTCTCATTCGTTGTCAAGTTAATGCGCACTCAATGAGAGATCAAACATCTCATTCTTCTGCGAACGGCGAGACATTAAATTTCTACCCTTTTCGCATTTGAATGACACATTAGTCTATTGAAGAATCTTATACTATATATGGATTCTGGCGAAATGAGTTAATTTTCACATATCATATAGCTTATAATGAATAAGAGATCACAGATACAAGGCTTGGTAATGGATAGTTTTTGAGGTATGGTGAATCAAAGGTACTCTCTCTGCGAGCATAAGTTTTAAAGTATTATAACTCAAAAGTTATTTATTTATGAGTTTTATGATATGATTAAAATAAATTAATAGTTTTTAAGAATAAATCCAATACTAGTAAAATGTCTATGCAGTTAACTCTCTCTCTTTATTTGATAAGTGCCTTTCCAATTACATATTTGCAAATCATATCGTATCGTCTTATACAATTTACTAATTTTATAATTTGCTAATTAATGTATAAATTACTAATAACCACGGAAGTTTAATATAGGTATTTTATTTGTATTATATGATACGATACATTAGCCGATCAACGTTTGTACAGGAGTTTAATGCAAATATGACACATAGAACGATGATCGATATACGTGCCTTTAATAAGCATACACGCACGTTTAAAATTGCGGACTCGTGCCCTCGCAAAATTTTCCCGGAATGGATTCCAGTCACTTTGGCCGCAACGAGCCCGAATCTGCATCGTAATAGGTTACGGTTCGCCTACAGTTAGTAACGACCCTTAAATCGTTGATAGATGCGCGAACATGCAACGGATACGGGAGTTAGAGTGCAAGGAGGGTGGACAGACAGTGGACTATCCTCTCATAAAATTTATGACAACGTTGATCACGAATGCAATTGGAATACGTCCCCGAGCAATATTTGCTGTGTACACATTGACGTTTTCTATCAATCAATTTCATACAAAACAATGCGAACCTTTTATGAAGTCGATATAATTGAGTAGTATCAAGTTTACGTATATCAACTTAATTGTCAGAAAGATTTACACGCGCACACATTTCGTATATATTATATTCTTTATGATTTATACGCAAACTAACTAGATTTATACGCACAATTTTATAAAATAAAGAACTTTATTTATATAATAATGTCTTATTAACAGTATTCTACTTTGTCAACGATAATTACAGAAGTAAATATAAAATTAACTGTGCTTGAATAATCGCGTGCTTAAAAATACATACATAAATTGTTTTTAGGTATATCGTTTTTTTTAGATATGTGTATTAATACTATTGGCAATTAGTTGAATATAGTTTGAAACGTTAAGAATTCAGGAACCGCAAACATTTGTGGGCGTTGCTTAAACGAAAGAATTAATCTACTTCTCTCATTTCACTTTACGCTCGTACTCTTCTTTTAAAACGGCCGTTATTGCTTCTCAACTCATCGAACCGTGAAACTCTCGCAAAACTCGTCCAACCGCAGCGTTCGCGAGTTTACAAAATAGTATAAGTAAAGGCCCGTGCTTTGTTTTACGGTTTTGCTGGGAGATTTCTCCTCATCCATCCTTGTTAATGAAGCGCTTAAAACCGCCTCCGTCTCATGATGATACCATTTCGTGTTGACATTTTTAATTACTTCCATTCCTTCGCGGATTCTATTCTCTAAAAACGTCTCTCTGTAATTCTTTCGCTCTCACAGCAATCACAGTTACAAGTGCACTTTTTCATTTGCATTAAAAAACGACCTCGTACACACATACGTATTTATAATTCAAGATAAATTTAATCTCTAAATTTTTTCTCTTTAGAAAAAAAATATAATTATATAAAACTAATCTATTTTTATAAAGGATTAGCTCAGAATTTCTTTTAATAAATCAATCTTTTATAATATATTTTTTAAATGAATAAATCCTTTTATAATTTTTTAAATAAATTTATTTGATAAATACAGCTTATAGCGAGTATTCATTTAGTCGTGTTCTACTAATATCGATTGTAACATTGTACTTCAAGAGTAATTGTTTGCGACCCAATATTTAATACCTTCCATTTAAGCAAAGATGCGACGTGGTCTAATTCGATCTCAATGTAACTTTCCGATACAACAACTCGATGCAATAAAAGGAGATAAAAGGAGAAAAATGAAGAAAAGAGGACGTGCTTGCGCTTCTCGATGGATCGAAGATGCTCCACTTTCACACGTACGCGTACGAGAGCAACATCGTGAGGAAACGAGACAACATAGATATACAGACGTGAGCCATTTAGATTTTAGCGAGAGGTTTTATGTTACATGTAACACTTACATTTTTGGAGAGTTACCGCGAAATGTATCCGCAAAAGTTCATACAGAATTGACGCTCTCAAATTTCATGAGCGGAATGAATTCATCTTGCCTAAAATATTTTGCATTAATATCAACAACGACATATTTTTAACATTTTACATTATAATTAATGTTTAAACAATTGTTTCTTATGAGAACATTTCTAATGAGAACATTTTCTAATTGTGGGAATTTGTAATATGTATAGTTTTCTTATACATCTACATATCTTTAAACCTTGATTATTACACATTTTCAAATATATTTTTAAATTTATATTTCTAGTTAAAATTTTTATTTTTAAATAATACTGATTAATAACATTTGAAACTTTACATTTTAACTTTTAATTCTTTTATGTTCGCGTTTTAGCCTCTAAAAAAAATTGTATTGTTATATATATCATTTTAAAGCCAAAATTTACGCCCTCAATCTCCCGAAAGTGTTTCCCGATAATACCGATGACAATTGGTATTCAATTGATCCGATAGATATGGCATTACATATATCGGAAAAGTTAATTGATTCTTTCAAACGACGGCGGTTTTCCGCAACCACGATGTTATTAAATAACTTCGTCGCGATTAATTCCGTGTAACAAAATGATTTTTATAAATCGTCGATAATGAGATTAATATGTACACGATGGATTTTTCGGAAAAAATGCTAGTAATAATTTTCGCGTGAAATAATCACCTCATAATTTTTTCAAGATGGTTATACTTGTTAACATATATTTTATATATATATATATATATA